>NNCF01125920.1:128711-187922 GCA_002313205.1 Laupala kohalensis | reverse complement strand
CGGTCGCGTGCGGCAACTTGTGAATGTGCTCTTAAATGTAGTTTAACAATACTTGATGTTACTCGCTCTATAATAAAACGAATCGAAAATTAAATAAAAATAACTAAGTAATCAGACTTAGAAATGAAAAGACCGACTTTGAGATCGGGTGGCTGTCGGCGAAAAATGTATGTCGTTTGCATGGACGAGAAGTAGCCGAATTGAATGAGTGCGTCCGTTTGAGCGGACGCGTGGTAGCCGACTCGTGGTGGCTGACGCGTGGTGGCTGACTGGATGCGTATGCGAGTCTGAGACGAATCAGGTAGAGAGCTGAAGATTGAAAGGGACGGCCGTTTACTGGCACTATCTTACGGCCAGCTGATGAGGCTCAATGCTATACTTGCAGATTTTGTTAAATGCTGGGTGCAGGAAATGTGCACTTTCTGGTGAAAGGTGTTTCGCCTAACAAAGGCCAGCTACCGCAGCCTGCATTTTGGGGGGTGAGAGGGTGCCAAGCGTAGCCTCGCTGACAGGTGCTAAGAAGCAGGTAGCCTCACTTAGGGCAAGCTTTATTCCCAGCTGGGTGGAATTATGTGTGCCGAAACATGAAGTAAACATAGAAAATTAGAATCCGTACTTGCGAGTCATCCAAGGAATAAATATGAAATACATTAAAAGCAATGGAAAATGGCCAAACACCGGGAATTGATAATATTAACACCGAAGTACTGCGAAGAAGATATGCAAACGTTAGTAAAGATGCTACATTCGTTTTTTTCTTCTAAAATATGGAAAGACGGACATAGGAAAGTTGACATTGTTGTTGCACGGAAGACGTGTATACAGCTACCCAACACAATATACGTTAAAAGAGGTGTTTGAAATTCTTCTGATGAACTGAAAAATATACTAGAGATATTACCAGCAGTAGAGAATATCGTCAGGTTAAGAGAAAGCCGGCGGAGACGTTGTAAGCTAAAAATGGGAATCCACATGGAGTCAACATATGGTCGGCGTGCCGCTTGTGAGAATATTTGAAAGCTGTGTGGACGGTCGAATGATACATACGACAGTGGGGTTTAATGTAACAATAGTTTTCATCTAGCCATATTTCAAGATTTTAATCTTTCGCACGACACTGAGATTTTGACCGTATAACTTTATGAATGGATTTCTTCTGTTTTTTGGGGAATTCCAAATATCATTAATTTTGTCTTTTCCCTAGATAAATGTAAGCCCTTTTCTTCACATAGTGTCACAAAACTTGTCAAACTATTTTGTGCAGCTTTTTCTACATTTTTTCTTGAATTTCCTTTCTTAAATAGCACTACATCATCAGCGTAGACTATTATGGCATTACCATAATTGCCATAATTGTTGTAATTATGTCATTCAACACAATATTCCAATAAATGGCTTTGAACTTCCTTGTGGACACTTTTTTGTTGTCCTGTATATTATCTTTTCTCATCCTATAACGAAAACTGCATGCCCGTTCTTGAAGATTGATTGTTCAAAATTTAATATTACTTGTTATATTCCTATGTTTTGTTGTCCATTTATTAACGTATGCCACTGTACATTGTCAAAGACGCACTCAATATCTGTAAATACGCTCATGGGATACGTCTCTTCTCTGGTTTCTACTTGATGTATTACGTCCTCCAATGCATCAGTTGTTACACTTTTCTTCGTAAAGCCATATTTCCGTTTGTTCATAGAGTCACTTTTCTCCATATGTTAAACTATTCTATTTGCTATTATTTTATCTAATACTTTCCCATGTGTTGGTAAGATTGGTCTATAAGACATATATTTTATTGGATCACATAATTTGTCCTTAATAAATAATTTTAATACACTTATTTTCCATTGAACTCGGAAATAATTTTGTTTTGGAAACAATGGTTGAATATCTATGTTAACAGTTTCACAGTTTTTTATATAGCGACGTGCCATCTCATGACTTATATGATCAAACCCCGGACTTTTGTTTTTCTTTAGGTTATTGACAACATTTCTGACCTCATCCTCTTTTATTTCGTTCTCATATGCTGTTGTCTGTTTCTCTTCTTCAATTTCGAGTTCCACGGTCTTTTGCGCCCCTAGGATATCCTCCAGTAACTGCTCGCCTGTTTCAATCCAATCTAGTGTCTCCTTATCTTCTTTCACCATTGTGTTTCATATTGTTCTATATTTTAATTTTTCCCGCCCTAATATGTACGGTATTCCCCAAACATTTTGCTGTATTGCCTCTTCTACAAAATCTTTCCAATATTTCCTTTTTGTTTCCAATTTTGACACCTGTATATGCTTAGATGTTTGCTGTATATTTCCTACTACTTTGTGTTATATATCTTTTTCCTATTTTGATTCAATCGTCTATAACGATTCTTCTCCTTTTTTAGGTACGTAATGATAGATTATAGCTAGGCATGCCCGCGTGTTAATTGCTTTTTTGTGGGGTTTTACGGCTCGTCGACATCGAGGTCATTAAGGCCCTAAAATTCAGTACAGGTAGGGAAAATGCAGTTACACACTAACGAGACCCAACATGACTCTCCCCGCGTGTGGGTCTCGCCGCATGACTCAACCATACCCACTAAAAACCCTCCTGAATTACAATATATCAAAACATTAATCAAAACATCAAAAAAGAAAAATGAAAGATACCCTAGCCCTCGTGGAGAACAAGGAAGGTCAGGAAAGGGAAAGGAAGGAGCCTAGCACAAGTAAGTGGAAGTAATGCCAGACTCAGCTCGGGGCCCCGTGTTTGCCAAACACGTACTTACTGGATGTAAGTCCCCTGGGGGGTGTTAATTGCTGCACCTAATCAAGAATATAAGAAGGTCCTACTAAACGTAGGTAGGAGTCGTAAGAGGAAAGTAGTAGGACTTCAAACAGGCCGTAATACCCAACGGAAACATTTACACTTTATGGGGTTCATTCATGATCCAATGTGCAGGAGATGCGGCATGGAGGAGGAGACTTCCGCGCATGTACTCTGTTTCTGCGAAACTTTTGCCCAAACTAGATACCGTTACCTAAGTTTATATTGCCTGAACCTAAAGTATATCAGGAAGACTAAGATCCAATCATTGGTGTCGTTCAGCGAGTCCCTGATGTTGGAATAAACGAAGGGGCACAAGGGGTATTTAAAGTCTACATGTGGAACTCTCCCATTAGCCGGGCTCACCCAAACATTTTCTAATCTAATCTGAGAATTTTGGAAGGTAGTTATCAATAATTATTGATAAATTACACGTGAGAATACATTTTAAAAGGTAAATATATTGGAATGAAGTAATTATGTATGTATTCTACTATTAACGTCCATAAATAAATAACAATTTATGACTTCTTGCAGACGATTACGATATATATTGTTCTTATTAAAATACACAACGTTACAACTCGTGATTTGTGTCGTCATTAGGTGATAACAAATCGTAACAAGAGACATAAATATAGCAACATATTTTAATAAGCATAATATAGATCGAAAACGTCCGTAAAAAGGTCGAAAATTTTTATTTATTTCTTATGTAAGTAAATTTCTCTTTTAAAATTTGTTTTAAGAAAAAAGCATTGTGTAGGTAGCGGGCACGGATGCTCGGAACAATCCTCAATCAGGATGACGGTTTAGTGCCGAACATGGAATGAAAACAGTAACAACAATACTATATAAATATGACTGTACAAATAATAAAATATACAAATAATTAAGTGAGATAAAAATTATGTAACAACATATTATTAAGTCATAACACTAAATTTACAAATTATATATTATAATCAATTCTGACCAAGGACCCTAAGGCAGAGGCGCATTTAACATTTCAGCACACTCCTAAGATAAGAATAAAAATAGTTCTCTAGGTATTCCTGTTATTATATTAACAGAATACCGACAAATTTGTATTTATAAAACAAAAAAAAAGTTATTCAATAAGTACTTACTGTTATCAAACTATAGATTATTCGGAAAATATTGTTTATAAATTTTAACAATTAAAATAAATCTAAATTCAAGATTAATTATTTTAATGGACCTCTACCCCTAGGTGAGACGCTAGAGAACCTGTATATAAAATCTGCCTCTACCCGAAGGAAAAAACTTGGGCCCAGATGGGGCTACAGAAGTACGCATCCGTGCCAAGGATGAGTACAGATAAAATTAAACTTACGAGTATATAAATATACACAATACAAGCCTGCAGGAAAATGGGTTTGAAATGTTTATAAGTTATTTTGAAAGTTCTGTAGCATTGGCGTAATTAAGTACACGATGAATCTCAATTTTATTAAAACCAATAAATTCTTTATGTAAGCAATGGTGCAATAAGTAACTTTTATCCGCGGATACAAAGACAATTGTCCATAAAAGGTTGTAAATCTTGCATTGTCTATGTTTCAAAAAGAAGTTTGCATTATTGTTCACGAATGCCAAAAGAATGCAATTTTTAAAGGAGAATTATGTGTGTTTTTATGTGTGGGGCTTTAGGGCTCATCAACGGCAAGGTCAATAGTGCCCTTGATAATTTTGTGATCGATGACATTGAATACTTACGAGCCCATAGAGACACCTTAAACAAACTATCCCAACAGTCTTCAAAACTGTTCGGAACACTTTGAAGGATTCAGGGTGGTTGAGGATTCAGAGGCTGGATTCGTTCGTGGAATTGAATGCTGACGGTATGCTAAGCATAGCTTACAGTTGGACGCTAAGACGACTCGCATTTAGGGTTATAAAAATTGCTAATTTAATACCTTCAAACTCACACAGAACACATTACTTTAAGGCCCGCGTACACGGGGCAAGTTGCCTGGCAGGTAACCTGTTCGGCAAGCTGCGAGCCCGCTTACCTGCCTACGAAATCTGTTTACACAAGTCAAGTAACCTGCTTGGCAGCTTGCCTGTAAATTAAGACAAGTGTGCTCGTTGATCATATATGCATTTAATATTTCTAGAGTGAAATGGTTCAATATTTATTTAGTGAAGTAACACACGAAACATGTGATCTGCTTCTGGATGCGTTAGGAAAGAAGAAATCGTGGAGTACAGTGTAGCAGCGATACTCATGGTCCGTCATCGGATTTATTAAACAATTAAATGAATTCTTGGGATATTTTAGATATTTGCATTAAAATTCTGCAAGACACAAAATTAAAATGTTACTAGACTATGACAAACTATTAACACACGGAATTCACATTCTGAACATGAGCACTGTAGTCCATTATCTGATCAAAACATTTTATATTGTTTCTATTTCAATTTTTTTCATGGAGATTTAAAAAAATAATTACACAAATTAGTTTCCTGACTATTTATTAAATTATATCTACAGCATATTCCACTTATTGAAGCTTCTCCTTCTGTCAGTATCTTGAATTTTAACTAATAACTACTGTAACAAAACACTACCGTCCTCTTCGTTAATACAAAACTCAATAGATTACTGAAATTTCTTGAGAGGTGTTTATTAGTAGTCAAAGGACCTCCACCTGCTTTAATTTCATATATTACATTACAATGAAATGAAGCATTAAGCACCTTAGTTATAAGCTATGCTTAATCCTCAGCCATGCTCAACATCAGCATTCCAACTACGAACGAACCCAGTCTTTGAATCCTAAACTGCTCTCAATCCTTCGAAGAATCACAACCGAAGTGTTCCGAAGGTTGTTGGGATAGTTTGTTTAAGGAGTCTCAGAGGGCTCGACAAATACTTTGGATAAATCAAGAAAAATGCTCTTTTCTTCTTGACCAAGCGATGAGGTAACATTGTTTAAGGACGAAAATTGGCGCTGGTAGTGGATTTCCTCTCACCGTGTTGATCGTGAGAGAGAATGTTATTTTTTGATAAAAAATCTAGAAGACACGTATAGTACAATTTTTCTAGGATTTCTCAGAGTGGGTCAGATTGACGAAATTGATAATTTCGTCAATAATTTCCAACACAGAGTTTATTTCCTTTTATGTATTTAGGTTTCACTTTAGTTATGTTAAACACGTTAGGCAACATCCCTTATGAAAAAGGACTATAGAGTCATGACTAGATGTAGTATAACGCGGTACGAACATTTAACCATAAATTCGGGTTAACAATAAATTGAGAGTGGCAGTATGAAGGTTGATTTTGATCACTTATGGAGGTTCCAACCGATCTTTGGGGTATCGGGACCTAATACTTGAAGGGAACCTAACCTTCTTTCCCAATTGGAATATTTCTGAGCTAGAGCAATTACGAAGGTTGTTGAAAAATGAGATTGACTGTTTGTGGATGTATTGGGATATGAGTGGTATATTGAATTATTTGTGATATTGTATGTTGGGTATGACCCAAGGTTCCTTTGTTATTTTTCTCAAGAATTTATTCTGAATTGTTTGCAGTTTTTTAATGTGAGTAGTAGCTGTATTTCCCCATACTGAGCATGCGTAAGTTAAGGTTAGTCTGATAATTGTTTTGTTATTGTTGTTCCGCAGTCCATTTTAAAAGTGAAATGAATATTTACTAATGGGTATTGTTTATGAATTCTATCGTTTGCTTTGTGTACTGCATAGTGTTTCCAAGTTAATCTCCTATCTAATATTATTCCCAGATATTTCACTGGTTCATCCGACTTGAGTCATGGTACAGGTGTGTTTTGATAAGTACGACTGGAGTTTGAGTCAATTTTCGAAGTGTGAAGATGTTGGTTTGTGATTTTCCCGGGTTTAGAGCTATTCTCCCTCAGCCCAAAGAGTGAATGTATCAATGTCGTTTTGGAGTTTAGTATATGCTGTGAGAATATCCGAGTATGATAAGAGAAGAGATTGGATGATTTTGAATTGCCTGTTCAAAAAAGTAGTTATTTATTAAGTCCTGTAAGTAGGTGGGGATACCGAACGTTTGCATTTTGTCCTTGAGACACTCATGCCAAACTTTATCGAAAGTTTTCGAAATGTCAACAAAAATGGCTAATGTATGTTTTTTCTCATGAAACTCCTTTGCAATTGTTTCTGTGACTCTGATTAATTGATGTTCAGCTGAGTGGTATTGTCTGAATCCACATTGTGTGTTGGGAATTGCTTTTGTGACATGGAGAAAAGTGGTTCAATCTGTTTAAGATAAGTTTATCAAAAATCTTCGCGATATTGGGTAGGAGACTTATAGGTCTGTAGATATTTACAGATATTGGGTAGGAGACTGACTGGTCTGTAGATATTTACAGATATTGGATTTTTCTTTGGTTTTAGGATTGGAATTGTTACAGCAGTTTCCCAACTATCGGGGTAATAGCCAAGTCTTAGGGATCACTTGAAAATTGCTGTAAGAGCTTAATAACTGTATAATTTGTTTAGGAAGTTCTTTAAATATTTTTGTGTTTTGTTGATCTATACCTGCTGCTTTTTTAGTTTCTGAAGTGAACATGGAATGGGGCACGTTGGTGGATGTATTTTGGGGATACATTTTAGATATTTAATTCGATAATTTACGTACTTCTGAGAAATGAGAATGGGATCCCATGTCACCTTTTTTTATGTATTCTCCATCTATGATAACTCCCCCTTCTATATCCATTAATTTACTGTACTTCATTTTTGCGGCAAATAAATCTAAAGGCATTATTTCAGTGCTTCAGAAGATACTGTTTTATATGCTCCTTCCATCCGAAGTAGGCATAATCTTTGAATTCTCTTAGTTTCTTTTCTATCACTTAACTCGATGTCCCCAGGTCATACTCCCATATGATAAAATCGGGCGCATAGCCCCTTTATACAATTTAACAACATTTCGTTGATCAATATTTAACTTGGTTAAACCTATCCTTAAAAGGTCATAATAGATCTTTTTGGCCTCGTCTATTTTATATTCTAAGTGTGAACAACAAGCGATCATCTAAAACTAAACCAAGAAAACGATGTTTCCTAACTATTTCAATCTCTTGATCATATAACTTCAATTGGGGGTTTCTTCTATTCTCTTTGATGTTACCAAACCACATGGTTTTTGTTTTTTTGCAACCGATAGTCGCAGTCCATACTTTTGTGTGTTTTTCTCGTATTCTTGAAAACATTATTGCATGATGTCTCCAATAGCGGTCTACTTGCTCCTTCAACTGTTATAGTCATATCATCGGCATATGCAACAGGTTTTATGTTATTTCTCTTCAGCTATTCTAGAATAAGATTCCAAAACAGAGGCCCTGTTGCAGAACTTTGAGGGCACGCACAATAAACCTCTTTAACAATCTTATCTCCTCCTATTTTTAGTATCATATAGTCTTGTAAATATGATTTAATTATCCCTTGCAAGTACTGTGAAATTGCGGGGTGACAATCACAAAACGTAGGGGTGTGAATGAGGTGACAGGTAAAAATAACCCAAAGCGACTGGTATTGGGTAGGGATAGAAAGGGGATGAAATGTAAAAATAATCGAAAGTGACCAGTATTGGTGTTGAGATCATAGTTTTCTGGACCTCTGAAATTAGTAGTGATATTCCCCAAAACGCCAAAGTCCACGATCAAACCCTATATACCCCTAGTATCTCTTGGAAAGGCAACGCAACTTAAATGTTATCGAAAATATCAGTGACATGTCCACAGTTTGTGGCACCAATGAGTTTATAGTGACATCCTGATAAAGTGTAAGTCATGGCTTAATTTAATTGCTTGAAGTGTCAAACGTCATAAGTATTTATACTACTTAAAAATTCTGATAAAATAAATAGAATAAATTTCCTCATGCTTTTAAAATTTGTATTTAACATTTTTAAAATATCTACGTTTATGCACCTTCTATATACTTGCACCTATAATAAATGACCAAGGAGGGAACGTTTGTAGTTATACTTTTTTGAAAGTATGTTGTATGTCACTATTTTCAAACCACCACATGTTTCTCAAGATTAATTACATTTTTCTGGCCAGTGTCCTGGGCTATTCCGGACACGTTCGTTCACTGATGAGCGTCATTTTCGTTATGAAGTTTTGTAGTTTCCCCTCCTTACACTGAAGTTAATAAATTTAACAGAATATTAAATCGTTGATCGCGCTCCCAAAATGAACTCATGTATCATACAAATACAATTTCAATCAACTTTTAAAATATCCCGCTCCAAATAAATATGTTTTCCAACTCTAAAGTGCAACTAGAAATTTTTGTTTTTGTTGTTTGCCAGATTTGTTGATTTGGTCAGGTTTAGACCAATCTTTGCTTTTAGAATTGCAATAAGGTGTTCGCGATCTTTGTTCGAGGAGTTTGGACTCGCAATACTGAGCCGCCCAGTCGCTTCTCTTTTGCGCGCAGTGCATGTTGTGAGGACAGGAAGGAGGGAGGATGTGCGACCGATGTTCCCCCACCACGTTCCTCTCGCCATGCGGTCGGTGTGCTGGAGGCGATGGTGGCGGAGACAGCGGCGGCAGCAGCCAACAGGCGACAAGCAGGCAGTAGCGTCGCTGCCTTGCGCGTGGACGGATCGGGTATGACAGAGTGTAGCTCGACCTTTGTTTGACAGACGACAACCGGCGCGACGTCTGCTAAGCGAATCTTGTGTGCGTCGATAGTCGTTTGTGTTTTGCGAGTGAGTGTTATTCATTGTGTGGGAGATGGCGTCGTCCAAGGTGGCTCGTCGAAGACAAGGAAGTTTGCCCAAGGAACCGCCTCCATCTGTAGATATCAGCGATTCGTCTGATGGAGAGAAGGACAACGTTTTGGAAGACTTCGAGATCATCAAAACGATAGGTGAGCGGATCTGACACCTGTCATCGAGTGACGAAATGTTGTTCATGCTGTATCTATCGAGATAATCCAATTTTCTCCCATTGGTATTGCAGATTGCAGGTCCTCTTCAATATTTTTCTTTGGAATATGGTTTTCGGTATGACCACCGCTCAAATTTTTTTCAGAAGTATTAACAGTTTCTTCAAGCTGTTCTTCGGTTTCAATATTTGCGATTTGTTCGCTGGACAAAAAGACAATGCTATACCTCTTTTTGCTTTAACGCCGAACATGGCTTCATAAGGATTTTGGCGTATTCCTTCGTGATATGTAGTGTTCTTGGCAAATTGAACAAAGGGTAAACCATCTGACCATTTGTTTGTATCGTTATCATTCATCCATGCAGTTAGCATATTCTGTATATCCTGTTTGGCCCTTTCAACTGAGCCTTGTGTTTGACTTTCGTTTTTCGTTTTTGGTGTTATATACAGTGAGAAAAATATATATTCATAATTTTTTATGTCGCGATTATTTTCTTTTCCCATTTAGAATGTACTGTGTGTTTTAAATTCTTGGTGAGAAAATATAAATCTTCAACATGTTTAACATTCACCATTAGTGCATGTTGAATGTCGACATTTACCAGTGTTGACATATCAGAAATAAAGGTACTTAGCAAATATTTCGGACATACACCAAGTGACTATGTGAATGTTGACATTAACCGGTAAAAGTCGACATTCTCCAATTTCGGTCTTTCACGGTAACATACATATGGAATACATATTATATTTGGCTCATACTTTAAAAACATCCGTTTATCGAAAAATTACGTGGTAAGCAAGGGAAGATCACTTCCTATATTAATACAGCTCGTAATGTCAATATTTTCATACCATTCACAATTTCTGGTTTTAGAATATATTCCACATTACGAAAGGTTATGGTCGTGAAAAATGTTTGATATGCACATTCACGAACTTAATGAATTACGAAACCTTTTAAGATCTTGCTCATTTGCTTAGGTTGCATCAATAAAATAGGTTGGGTTGTAAAGAATAGAAAGTTTGCTTTATGGCAATAAATTAATTTATGCACGAAAGTTTGTATCTAAAGAATTTTAGAAACAATTTAAAGATATTTTTCATCTTTTGAAACTGAGTCAGAGTGAGATTCTCATGATATACATACGACTTTTCGGCACTTCAATATAACAATTTTTGCACGTAGAGTAAGTTAATACTAGAATACACTCAATATTCCGTTTTTTACCGAAAGATTTCGGATGAGCGTTTCATGATATTTTTGCAGTATATCAAAAGTGTCACTATTACATATCTCATTCAAAACTGCATTTACTTTCTTTTAAAGAAGAGCGAATAAAAAAATAACGAGTCTTCCTTGCGGTACCTTAATCATATTTTTCGTACAGTGGGGTATATGCATAGATAGGTCGCATAATTCCTTTGATAGTTGTTACTTTTGAATGGTTTGAGGGAGTTGGAATGGGTATTTCTTTTATAAAAACTTTCGACGGTATGATCGTTATGTTATCAGACAAGCATCATCTGATTGACAAATTATTGCGTGAAACTGCGGGATAGATATGTAAAGTTAAGCGCGATTTGTTAGTCCATTGATAATAAATGAGTAAATAAGCTAATTGTATTGTTTATGAGTCTAAATCTACGTCATTTTTCCCCGCGGTGACGTTTATGAACTTCATTTGTTTTTGTGAATCCTAGTAACAGCTGCCACCTTAGCTATCAGTCAATGAGCTAAATAATATTCTTCCCGAGAAACGTGAAATAATTATTTAAATATAGCCACAAAAGCTGGAAAGAGAAACTATATTTCTGTGATTAATGTGGTCTCTCTGTCGTTTTGATGTAATACATCAGTTGAGTTGGGCACGAGTGCGCTTAAACACATCAATTAACTTATGTAATAATACTTTTACGTTTAGATATCACTATAATCTGAATGCATTCTAAGAAATTGAATAATGTCCTTTTCACGAAATTCTTAGTGTTCGTTTTACAGCCTTCAAGTCTACTATGTTAATTGAAATTATTCGTCCTAAATATAAAAAAGATGAATTTCACAGAATCCTATGTTCCATCAAATGTGGAAACACGATCTTAAATGGCCCTAACGTGACCGTGAATTGATAGTGACTCACAATCTGTGACGAGCACATTATGTTAAACATTTGTCTTCCTTGTTCTACCCTATAATTCCGCAAATTTAATTGAATCCACCTTCAGTTGATACTAAGTATCGAAATTGAAAGTATCGAAGGTATTATGGAGAACAGTGATATTTTAGAAAAGGTTTTTTGTGTATTTTGTTTCGCAATAATTGATACTTTTTGTATTCTTGGATAATCTCTTGTGTCTGGTATCCATACTTAAAAATGAAATATATTTATTACTAATGATGAAGGAGGGGAGGCAAGAGGATAGGCGCTTCACTTCCGCGTGGTGCGCACCCTCCCTCATCCACCACTAAGCACTGCCAGCACTAGCTCAGCTCAACGACTCTCTGTGAAACTGACCCATCGCTTTTTTCGATCACTGTTCTGCTACAATTTGGATTCCATCATTGTGTTTTTTGTAATTAGTCTGCGCTATGGATTACGAAATAAACAGTTTTTGCTTGGAATTCAAAGTTATTTTCAGACCAAGTTCCTTTAGATACAAAATTAAAAATCTTATTGACAATTGTATCAATCTTCGATTTTGGTAGAATTCCTATTTTTACTAATACGAGGGATTCTGGTATTCAGCCGTGTTTGAAATTGGCTTATCCACAACGTTGCTTTCTTTCCTCACGTCTGTTTCCTCGATTGCTAACTACTTAATAGGATAGAAATTGGGGATCGTCAACTATCTCGTCGTATTACTATCTTTGGAAGCACTACGACTCACTAAAAGTCCTTCCGATACGGGCTTCGAACTGGCAACTCTTAAATTGTTAAATTATTTCTTCCATCGAGAATAACTTATGTCGTGATAATGAGCGTCATTTGTGACACTTGAAGGCTCTCACCAAAGTAGTTCTGAAGTTCTTGAAAGACTTCCTACTTGTACTCGTATATGTTGTATTCAGTATGGAGGATTTCTTACAACATCTCAATCTTCTACGAAATCGTCACAAAGAAAAAAAAACTTTTCAAAAAAGATCATTTCCACTCAACTATTTGAGAATGCTATTCAATTTTGTGCATGTAACAGAGTTCATAAAACGAAGTGTATTTAGCTCTTTTCCCGCTCCAATGAAACTTTTGCTTCCCCGTCATTTAACATATGTCTTATAAGTAAAACCAGATGCATAGTTTGTATATAACAATACAAAATAAAAAACAAAGGCTTCGATTTGTTGATACGTACAATGATATAGTTTTTATAATATAAAATACGGTAAAGTGATTTTTAAAATGCGAAAGTATATTTATTTCAATATCTTTAATAAACTCCGAGCAACTGTTTTTTTAATGGTTGCGTTTAACACCGGCTTTTGTAGTGCTTTCATGGTGACTCTATTTGAGTGTGAACTAAACCACAGGTTAGGTAGATAAGAAACCCTGCGTCCGATAACTATTTGGAAATGATTATAACATAATTTTAGTAGTTCGAATTAATATTAAAGTTTCAATCTTGATTTTTATCAAAGTAGTGAGACCGACAGCGGTGGTCTAGTGGTAGCGTCTTCGTTTCCCCGATCCCGCTGAGCGGTAGAGCGTGGCTTCGAACTCTGCTCGGCAGAACTAGGTGAGGTTTTCAGTTGGGGTTTCCCTCACCTACTCTAGACAAATGTCGGTTCGGTACCATAAGTTCCCCTCAACCCAACATCTCTCCTTCCCAAGTCCTACGGTTAGGTATACGGATAGAAGAGCAGACCTGAAACTCGCCAAAAGATATAAAATAAATAATAAAAAACATTTTCTTAATTAGAGAAGTTGACAAAGTTTTATTTTAAGTGTTTTACCCACTGATAAATTGTGCAAAAGTCACCGCTGTTTATAATCGGGTGAAGTTTACTCACAGGAAGCAAGTCACAATTTGAGTGTTCTTTCAATGATTTTTACTCCACGTGATAAAAGCGCATTACCTTATAATGATATGCCGCCTACGTAACTCGTAACTTGAACATTGTATGAAGTGTTAGGTATTTCTTTTATCTTTGAAGAACTATTAGAAATCAATTTACGCGTCACACTCCTTTCTTTGTCATTTTTTAAGTATAAAACAATATTTAATTAAAAAATTTCTTTCATATTTAATTCTCCATATTGTGTTACCATAATCGTATTGTATTTATCTATTGATCTCTTGGAAAGTGATAATATTGACTACTCTGGACGGGAGCCATAGTGAACAAACGGGTCTGTGCATCTAGATGGCGATGACACAGGCCGAGAGCTTTGCGCTGCCTCGCTGCAGACAGACGCTCGGAGGCGTGACGGCGAAGTTTCCGCTGGCTGCTTTCACGCACCGACTGGGAGCTGCTGGACTCAGACCCTGGCTGGCTAGATAGGAGAACTCCTTCCCACTAACGGGTGTTTCCGTGAAATGCGACGTCCTGACTTTCTTTATGAAATATTTTCTCTCTGTTGAGGAGAAGGTTAATCGCGCAACATATATGAAAATTTTCTTCTTAGTTCTATTTTATGGTGCAGGACGCGTGCATTTTGCGCCAGGAATATTCTCCTAAACCTTCAACCCAGTTTGTTCGCCTTAAGCCTACCTGTATTTTACGACACGGAAGATAGTTAGCAATCACTTTTCCTCGAAACTGAAATGAAACGAAAGGGCTCGAGGTAAGTTTTTCTTTCATGTAAAATGAATTCGCGGTCAGTTGTTCATAAATTGTTTCGGTGAAATAGCGTTAACGACTATCAAAGGAAACCTAAGGTTGATAGATGAGGTGGGATGTATGATCAGAAAAATAACATATATCATGGAAAAAGTGTGTTGATGAACGAATGAAGGCAATACTATCGTTCACCAGAATACGAGTATGTACTGGAGTAAGATGAAAATCCTTCCATCTCTACCACCTGTAATTACAACCTGTACTATTTCTTCCTCGCCACCCTTTTAAAAGGAAATTGTTTCTTTCTCCTAATTTTAACTTAAATGGCTTACATTAAGAATTACATATTTTTAAACAATTAGTGAAATTGTTGTAGTCTCTATAAATACAACTCAAATATTATTGATATTTATATTTAGTTTGTTTTTGACGCGAGTACCTTGATAGTCATCCACGCTTCTCTTATTTCTTTTCGGGAATTTCGCAGGTAATGATCCTTTGAGAGGTATTTAGATTATATACGGCGCATTCTACATGTAGCTTTTCGATGACAGTGGCGAAAAATGCAGGAAGGATTTCTCTTCTAATCAAAGGATTGGTAGAAAATGCGGACGCCGATGGTGTAGATGCATGCAAGAATGGATGATATCACCTCTGGGGTTAGTTCCATAATTATTGATTGTTCAAAGGTAACCATTTTATGAACTTCCCTGTACACATTTCTTCTTTAAACTATTAGTCGAGGAGTATTAGGTATTTGAATGTTGGTACGTACTTGAAGTGACGGTATTTTCTCGTCTGATGGCCGAGATGGAACAGTAAGCCAGGTCTGGCAAATGGTTGTCCCACCCCGTAAACTATATTAAATATTTTGACACCACCATATACCATGTGACGTTGTGCCGATTTGGCGGAAGCGAGAATTTAAAGATGATAGAATATACAAGTAACGAAACGGTGACTATACTCAAATGAAGGGTTTTCCGTTGCCACCAGCTCAGTAATCAGAACAAATAAAAGAAACAACAACAATAAATAACAGTTCAATGCAAAAATGATAAACTATTAGCATTGACTTTTGAAAAATTTCAGCTTTCTCTGAATTTAAAACAGTTCATTAATACTTAACATACAGGAGGTGAGTTTAATGATTGAAGTCATTGCGCGGATTAGTGACGGAGGGGGGAGGTAATCTTTTCCTTCTCTCCACGCTATTACTGTATGAACTAGGAAGGTTATAAGGTGCGGGTTACTGTTCGCGCGTATGCACAATCGAACAAGGTTACTGCGCACCTAACCATGGTTACTTCACGAATTAACAATGAATTTACAGTTATCATAAGTTTAGAATTCAGGTACATAAAGTCTTTCCGTTATTTCCAATCGGAACCAGCTAACGATATCGAAAGACCTGCACTCATGTTAACCCTATTAACTCGTGAAGATCGACAGAATTTACGAAAATACTGCTAAACATGTTATTACATCACTGCATTTTGTATATATCCACAGTACGATTTTCAACTACCGTCAGACTATAGTAGAATTTAATTCCTTTAATTCCCCCAATGTGCTTGTCGTTTGCAACGCAGCATAATCGACACCAGCTGCTAAGCACTATAGGTTATTGATATTAACTGAAATAAGTGAATTTTACCTGAAATATGAAATTGAGCTTTATAAATAATATATTTTCTCTTACTGAAACACTGGTTATTACTGGTTATTATTTCTAAGTGTAGTTGTATTCTTGACTTTCTCTGTATTAAGAATATGACGTTATTTTAAGACATGGACCTCTTCAATTGTGTTATAGTATATAGTCATCCTGATTTATCTCTTTCAGTATCATGATACTTTCGATTTTCCTCAGCTAATTAGATGAAGTATGGCAAATCAGTTTAATTTTTGCTTCATGCAACGTTGAAAGAATTGGATGTTAAATTGCTCTCCATTCTAATTCTTATTTTTGATCAATTTCTTTGTTTTGACTATCCGTTGAACATTCCTAAAATTGTAATGATTTGGGTGATTTTTGTATAGGAATTCTGTACCTCGTGGATGTTCATGGAAGGGAAAAATTGTTAGAATATCCGCATATCGTATACAGGGAAATTTTCAACATTATTTTCTATACTTCACCCAGTCACAAAAAGGGGAAAATCCGATTGTTGTTAAAAGAGTTACAAGAGTAAAGTGGAATATACTTTTATTATTATATGATATTGATTTCCTTCTTCTTATGCTCACATTTCAACAAAGAAAATATAAGTACATCGTGATACAATGTACGCTGAATGAAGAAACCTTTTATTTAACTTGCAACGTTCGTATATATGTATGCATGTTGTCCTTCCGTTTCAAAATTTGTATATGATTTTTCGACCACTTCCAAGTTTCCGATCGAGCTGAAATTTTACCGATATGTGTGGTTTGTAAGGCAATAGATGATTATGGTGCCATTAATCTGACTGATGATTGAGGTGGGAGGTACGTCGTATACTAGCCGAGTACCCGCAGCTTTGGTCGCGTGAATTCTGTAAAATCTCTCCAGCTTTATTCTTTCTATATGAGTGCCACCATTCATCTCAGCGACACCTAAAACTCTGAACTCGTCTTTGGTATTTTCGATAGTTTTTATGTCACACCCTTCCCTGAGGCGTGGGGGTTTAGATCGTAGATTTAAACATCATCGGAAATGTTATTAATCATCTCACCGACCCCTAAACATTTGATCTCCACACTTATATTAGTGTATCATGAGAACAAAGACAGTCTGTAAGTTTGTGATTTGTTATTTTTATGACCACTCCCTTTCACTGAGTGGGAGCGCAATTGAGGAGTTTAGCCGTACGCCGCACAGGAGGAACGGTAGCGTGTGACCGGCGCTAGCTTCTCCATTTATTATGTTATTGTCTGACCGTACCCTTTCACTTCTTCGAAGCTGGGTAGGAGCGTCATTGAGGAATGTCGGCAGAAACGTGTGACCGGCGCTATCCTCTCCGTTGATCTTATACTATTTCTGTTAAAAATGGTCTTGCTCGCCATATGTACCGGGGCGAGGCCCATTGAGGAATGTCGGTAGAACTTAGAAAGAAACTGTTACTACTGTGTCGACAGTGGCGCACCCCTCGCGGTGAGGTCACTGCGTTCCCAGGACGGCTAAACAACGAACAAGGGTTGGAAGAACAAGGGGGTGAAGTGCAAGTTGTGGCAGCGACAAAGGTGGTTGCCTGCTAGTCACGTGACTTCCTCCGTACATATTGGAAGGATTGAGGAGCTTCGGGGACTTGTACATGAGGGTTGAGTCCGCAGGTTACTTGAGATGTGACCTGGCTAGTATTGGTCGTCAGACCACTAAGAGATTGCTGTGGTAATCTAGATACACTTGCTACTAGTTGCGAGTGGTGTAACTTGTAACAGTAACTAGTAATTTTGGAGGTTCGGATAACCTAGTTGGGCTTTTCCGAATTAATTGTCAGCAACTGAATTTATATGTGTGTAATTAATGCTTTCTGATGGCATTAACTGTGTAATGACAACTTTATACTTGGACAAACTCTCAAAATCATAAATACAAGTTTGTAAATACCAAATTTCAAAATAATTTGTATTAAATTATTAATTATTGTTATTACACATGTGTTTAATTGTCCGGGAAACTGGACTGGTGGCAGCGGTAAAACTACCATAGCAATTGTGGTGTTTATGTGGGGATCGGCAGTCGCCTCATCTCTACTGCTCTTTTCCACTGTGAATCCCGCTTCTACCAAAACTCACTCTGCATCTGGGCTTGTATGGTGTGGTTACAATTAGTAACTTTAGATTATTTTTACGTGTCAACCCACTCCCATCCCTTACCCAGGGGGCGCTGTGAGTGTCTTATTTCTTATGGGTGCTAATTATAGCCTTACACGGTTACAGGATGTTATAACCAACTCAGCATGGATGAAAACATTGAGCCCGTCTCTGATGTGTATCATTTTCGATACATAGCCTACCCTTCGGGTGCAAAGAGTGTGTACGGGCTGATTTTGGACTTTGGGCTCTTCGAAATTGTCGCTACGAACTTCAGCTACGACCCTGAAAACTATGATCTCAACTCTAATATGAGTAATTTTTTATTATTTCTACATTTACCTAACCTTAACCAAACGCAGTAAATTGCCTGTGGTCATGGACTTAAGCGGCATTGAGTGTGACTGTTCTCTTCTGCACCCGCAACGCGGATGTATTCAACACCAATATCGGACGATTTAAATTATTTTAACTGCTCCCAGTTACCATCCCTATCCAAGCATGTTAGATGTTTAATATCGCTAATATGGACTAATTGTGAACTCACGAAGCATTGGAGGCGTCCTTATCTTTCTCCGATCTCAACGTCACCGAAAACTATGGTTTCAAATATGTTACAGGATTTTTCCATTATTTTTACATGTCACCCTCTTCCCACCCCGTTCCAAGAGGTACCGGAGATGTCTTACCCCCACAGTGCTTATTGTAAGATAGTGAGTCATCTGTGTATAAAGTTTGGTTGACATTGCTTCAGAGACTCAAGAGTTTCGGTGGGGTACGTGAACATCTGTCACAATTCAACGATTTTTAACCGTCTTTAATGTCTTTCTAGAGACTTCTACTGGATGTTTTGATTGACAGCTCCAAACCTTGCAGGTGTTCTCACTTGCTCTAACCGTCTTTAACGTAAGAAATTTTGCACTAACTGAATTTTATGTGAACGAATCATCATTAACCGATAGGAATTGATGGGATGGTCCCTTGCTTGCTTCCGGAGAGTAAATTAGTTTTTTTTCCCTCCACGTGGTCATACGCAGTTTGTACTGTTTTTTGACAATAAAATTTATTTATTATTTATAATGATATTTAATTGGAAGTCACAATATTGATTGTATTGATCCTTATCGTATTTTTAAGTCAATGAGGAATTACTTAATATCAGGATGACGCGTTATACAGCGAAAAATAACGGTTTGCTTCGCACGAAACTGAGAGTTACATATCAGTAAGTGGTTTCGTATCTTATCAGGCTATATTAGAAGTTAAATTTCGTTTATATTTTGTTAACCAATTCTCCTCTCGAGGAAGCACACGACGGCGGCAGCGGCATCTTCAATTAATTAACATACTTGTAAAATCTAGGTCTTACGATTTAAAGACAGTTTTCACCTTCAATTGTCAGAAACAAAGGCGTTAAGCATTATTAGTACAAATACTACTTTAAAATTCTTGACAAGCATCAAGCTATTAAAATTTATATTTTTTATTTTCTAAAATTTTCTATATTTATCTAACTTCTAAGTACTTGCATCTATGTTAAGTGACCAAAGAAGGTTTTTGTTTTTTTATTTTCATTTTCAATTGACTGGTCATTATTTTTATTTTTTTAGTTTGGTACTTTTTAAATAAAAACTTTTTTCCCCTTATTCGTCATTTATTCGCTGGACACAGAGTGTCATCTCAGTGGTTGCAATAGTCAAGAAATATGCGAAATAATAAAGTAGACATTGGGTTTCATCAAAGAGGTGTTTTTCTCTTGAATTATTATTCCTGTTCATCTATATAAATAAAAATGAATGTTGTTTGCTGGTAAGCGCACCACTTGAGAACGGCTGGACCGATTTGGTTAATATTAAAAAAGAATCTTCATAATAGTCAGAATAAGGTTCTAAAAACGAAAGAAAAATTGGAAACGTTGCCTGGAAAATTGAATAATTTTGGAAAAAATGAAATTGCTGTTTTCTATGGGATTTTTGTAAGAACTCAAGACCATAACTCACAATTCCAACGATGGATATGCGTAATTACTTTTTTTTGTTCGTTATGGTCCTGGAAAAGTTTTCAGGAAAAAAAATTCGGGGCAGTTACAAAGGAAAGTCGAAAAATTCGGGCAAACTGCAAAAATCATAATTTTAGTATGCACTCTCCTTCATAACTGACGATAGGAACGACATATTTGGTTGATTCTCTTTTGTTTTGTTTTTGTCTGTTTTTCAGTTAAATTATGAATGTGTTGTAAATTCGTTGTTTGATGAAATGAATTTAGCGTTCTTCTGAATGTACTCCTCCTCAAATTGAATATCCATGGCCGCAATCTTTAATAGATACAATGATCACTCAGAAATACATTTTATTTATTTTTACTTTGTTTACACATTTAATATAGCTTTTTACAAATTCACAAAACAACCACAAGCAAATTTATTGAAATTTGGACAGGACGTCTGTCGGGTCAGCTAGTTAAATTTTTTTGTGCTCTTTGAACACTGCATACCCAATACTAATCCTATAAAAAGCATATTTTTTCAGAAAATCAATGAGAAACTTTTTTTAAGCGCTGTTTTAAAACGAATTATGAAGGGTATCAGTTCTGATGCAGTTGGTAGGTAACAGGTTTTTCCATAATCATATTGTGCCACCTCTTTGTCATTACCATAGTTTACAGTTGCAAGCGACATTGTCAAATCGGAATTGACACAACCATTTCTAGTTGAAGCTATCATACGCGTGGCATTGGTTTTCTCGTGTATAGGAAGTGTCGCTACCATCACCGCCGTAGTCGCTGCTTGCAGAGACTCCAGCGCAGCGGTGCAGTGATTGTCTGCTGAGCGCCTCCACGATCCGCGCGTTCCAACAACTGCGATCGCAAACAGGTTTCCGTTGCAGTCGAGCGCTCTGACCCGTCGACCTACTCGCGTTAGAGATGATGGAATCGATAGTTTTCTTCTCGCCGCTGCACCTTCCGACTGTTGTTACAGTATAATACGAGTTCGTTTCATAAAATAGTAGGGCTTGACACTGTAATCCTTTTCCCGCCTTTCGCTATGAAGGGATGTCACCTGATGTGCAATGACGCCTGAAAACATAGGAGATTATATGTATTAAGTTCCCCAGGAGTATTGATATTTTGCAAGGGAAATCTTTATAAAGCTGTTTTTTTTCAAACTTTTGTTTAGAATTCATAAACGTATTGTGAAAAATTCGTCTTTCGCTTCCGAGAAATTCCCCATTCTAAATGCTTTTATTTAACTTGAACTGTTAGTATGTTTGGGCCAAATCTTACAATTGAATTTTAAACCAATTCCCCTCAACCGGTTTATCTGAAATTTGGCACATAAAAATGCAATATTATGATGTCGAACTCACATAATTTTTTTTATTTTATTGTAAATTACGATTTTATTCTGCGATAAGTCCCGGAGGGTTATTTCCGGGAAGTGTCCCCTGTAAAACAATCCATCTCTTCATACAAATAAGTCTAACGAATTGCATAACAGTCTTTTTACTAAACGTCTTGTTTCGAACAGAGGAGGAATTTCATATCTTATCATTAAGATTGTTTCTCAAACGGATGTTTATGCTATCGTAAGGTGGATAACATGGACAATTTTATGTTATTTATTTACATTAAATAAAAGTTTGTGTTTAAAAAGTTAAAATGTTAACGACAAATACTCAATTTCTAAAATATCAGATTCCTGATCGCACTTCCATTCGAAAATATATTGGGTAGTCTTGGGTCATGGAGTACCTGGCAGGAGAGTGTGATACTTTCCCCGAAATGGTTTTTTATAGTTAGGTTTTCAAAAAAAAAATTCAAAAGGTATTTTAAATTTAAAAAGTGCAAGAGGAGAGGTACAACGAAGAAATAAGCCACAGGAATTCATTATAAATTAGCATAATTATTGCTGTAATTACTACTAAACAAAATAAGGAAATTAATTTCATATCATTTTGTGCTTTAAATGATTAAAATTGTGTTATCACGTGGACAAACGCAAATAAATTATGGCTGGTTCTACAAGTCATTAGATATAATAATTACAAATACCTGGCGGAATGATTTTTACAGTTAGTTGGAGTTTCGTGACTTATATTATCTCCCTCTCGAATATCCTTTAGTGGAAGTGAAGTGGAATTAAAATAATTTTGTTTCTGGCTCAAAGTTCACGTCAGAATTTTGTTTCTGCCTAAAATGTTTAGTCTGAAAAAGTACAGAAATATAAATAGAAAACTAATAAATAATCAGAAACATCATAGTTTTCTGGTATTGTTAGGATTTCATTGATAGGAGGACTTTTAAAAGCATCGATTTTATTTTCATTGTAGTTTTTATACTTCGTAATAATTGATGTTCTCCAATATGTTTTTGTCCTTTCATTTACGTTTGTAAACTGTACATGCTCTTAATTGCTAAGGGTTGCTCGCAGTGGATAACCGTCTTTTACTTTAATTTACACTAGTATTGCAGTTATTCTTTAGAGCAAGACGTTTTAGTTTTAGAGTTGCTACGTCCACTACACCTCTATAGGTAGATAGAGAGGTGTGGCACCGACAGTTGGAAAGGCGTATGTTTATTTTCGGTCGGGCGCCATCTCAAGCAGTTATTTTCATGGCTTCTTCAGCGGGAAGGACTTTGCCACGCGACTATTAGGTGCCGCATCAGTCGTTCATTACCCTTCTCAAGTCCACTTCCACTTTCTCTTACGTTTACTATTCACTTTGCATCACCTTATGAGTGTTCGTCTCAGCAAGGATTTTAAATACGTATGTCTCCTTAATCTTCACATATTGAAACTTGGACAATTCACTCAGAATTTGTGCTTCACAAGACTGCTGATGCTTCTTCTATCTTCGTTTTCTCTGTTTTATATCTCCTTACTCATTTTGACAGTGGTAACCATGATGCACTGCTTAACTTGTCACGCAAAAATTCATATTTGCCTTCTTGAAATAGCTTTGCTCAAATGTATGAATGAAATAGATTATTGTCAGATTTTGAAACCGACTTCGGTATACAAAATTTACAGGCTTTGCTTTCTACACATATCTTTTTGAGAAGAATATTTGTGAAGTCGATAACATCTTAAATTATAAAATTAAAATTTGTTTTGTATGTTTACATATTTTGATTTTTGAGAGTTAATAACAAAAATTAGAAGGGATAGCAACTTTGGATTTTGACATTTAAAAGAAAAGAAATACAATATTGGCGACGTGCAGATTGTGTTGGAGTCTTCAAACAGTTTGAAATATAATGTGAAAAAAATAATTGACAATACAGGGGCAATGGTTTTGCATTAATGTGGTAGAGTATTGGACAACATTCTGAAGATCTCTTTGTCAATATTACACAGTCTATATCGAGGAGATAAAGAAGTATTTTCGAGTTTCTACAGTAGATTGAGATCGTGAATCCACTGATAGATAAAAAACACATGATCTAATGATCATTAACCATATGAAATAATAGATAAAATGATAATACATTGTTTCATTCGGTGGGTTCAAAATGCTAGGACATTGGTGCAGTTCCGTAGGGAATGATATTGGAATAATGAATAAGGAAAATGTTCAAGTATATCTTTGAGTTAAATAACTAAAATAATTACCAACAAATGGTGTATATATTGTTTTCAATGCAGCCACCATATTGCAAATTTTTTGCTCTCCCGAGAGTTTGCTTATTCTGGCGCCATGTAGTAAAACTAGGAACATACTTTGTAAACTAGGAACATAGTTTTCGATAGTTGTGGCATTGTGGTAACGTCTTCTCACTAGCGTAGTAGTAGCGTTACATACTGGTGAGCGTAAGAACGCAGACTGGATACCCCGCTAGGCCGCACTGGGTGAGGTTTTCAGCTGGGAATTCCATCTACTCTAGATAAATTTCAATTCGGTACTTAACATTTGTTAAATGACAGCTCGGCAACCGAACATCGCTTTCTCTCTCCCAAATCATTTGGTTAGGTGGAAGAGCAGGCCTGAAGACCTGAACCTCGCCACATTAATAAATAAATGAATAAATTAATAAATAATAATAAATGAATATCTGCGACTTCCGATATAATTCATTAATAAATAAATGAATATCTGCGACTTCCGATACTAACCAGTTAACCGCACTTTTTCATAATAAAGTAAACCTAAAAAATCGTTTGTTAAATCAACTTTTGTATGAAAAGTGCCGTATTAAAAAGAAAAAAATAAAATAAAACTACAAAAATGTTCCTTCCCTGGTCACTCTTCATAATATCAAGTATTTAGAAGAGACATAAACGTGGATACTTTTAAAATATTAAATATAAATTTTTAAATCTTGAGGGTTTTTTTTACCAATTCTAAAGTTGTATTAGTACTTACGACGCTGGATGTTTGCACCACAACCGCCGTTTCCGCCGCGTGTTGCCACGGAGATAATTGATAAGAAACGCAGTGTAACTGATAATACAGCCTGAAATGATACGAAACTATTGACAGATAGGTTTTGACCCTTATATCGGTCGTTCTACGTTTTTTTCCGTCTCGCCCTTCCCATCTTTAGCTATAAGAGTATCGTACCCCGATGTGATCTGAACATTAACTTAACGGCATTTGTAGTATAATTATACTTCACAGACACCTTGACAACGATGGATCCGATACAAATCTATCCTTTTCAATTATTTCCTATTCATCCCATTTCATCACGTTCCTCTCTGAGAGTATTTATGGGTACTGAGGGTATATTATCTTCCATGTGGACTGATTGTGTACTTACGCAGAATTGGGGCGTATTTATCTATCCCAACGGCACCAAAAACTATAGTTTCCGATCTAATATTGTTTTCTTTCCTTTATTTTTACATTTCAACCCCGCCACACCTCGTCTGTAGGGTGCCATGGGCTGTCTTATCTCCACAGTCTTGTTGCCAAATGTCCAAGTTTGGTTGAAATTACTCCAAGCTATGATGGGATATTAGTTTTTACCCACATAGGGGTAGATTTTCGTAAATTGGCACAATAACCATCTAATCTCGTGCAAAACACACGCATCTGTAAAATTCCAGCTCGATCGGAACCTGGAAATTGACCGAAAACTCGTGTATTTATTTTGAAACAGGAGGACATACAAACATACAAACGAAGCAAGTTAAATAAAAGCTTGTAAAAAAGAGATAATCTGTCAAAATGTTTTCTTGTGTCATTTCATTTTTATTAAGCCAAACTATAATAAATCTCTCTACTACTGTACAAAAAAAAACAATTACGCGAATCGAGTAGTGAAAATTTACGAGCAAATTGTAAAAAGCCAATAATAATCAGTTATGTATACGTTTAAAGTAATAAGGAGGTTTGCCCAATACAAATTTTCGTTAAATGCAAATTATATACATGTGTACGAGTACGAATAGTTTTTCGTCGTAGTTATGAAGTGTTATAATAGCTCATTATATCAAAGTTGAATGCCAAGTTAAGAGCAGACGAACATTTTGAAATCTCTGAACGGCTGGACTAAAAACAAAAAACAAAAAATACACTTACAAGGTTGTTACGGGAAGGCATAGATAAGGGCGTCGTTGTCCTGACTGACTGACTTATTCATCAACTACTAATGCTAGAAATCTGCAATTCGATACGTTCCTTTTAATTAATAATAACAATGAGTTCCATTTATAATGTAACCATGTACTAAGAAAGAATTTTTTGTAATTCCATGTTTAAAAGGGTGAAGTAGGGTAAAGCGTGAGTTCTCGAATTTTTTTATACTTTGCGATCTAATTCAGATGTTATCACAGTTTTTGTATGCAAACATTATTAATTTAAATATCTGGAAATGTGTGTGTGGGTTTTTCAATGTTTTTAACGGGTGAGAAGGGGCAGACCTGATTTTATGTTTTTTATGGTTCGTACTAACGGCATTACATGTTATTTTCGTTGTACCCCGTAAACTCCTAATCGGGCAAAAAAATCAACCATCTCATAATTGGCTAAAAATTTGTATTGCTGTTCATACTAAGATAGGGCTCCGTGAAGTTAGCTGGAATGAAGTATTTATTCTCTAGCGTTTTGAACAATCTTGGGCTTAAATGAAAGGTCTGACTCTGCTCAATTTTGCTCTTGCAATTTTAAAATTTACTCACCCTTAGCTTTTTACAGTTAATAAATTTTTTTCCAAATTTTCGCTATTTCGGTTAAGCTATTCCTGTTAATATGATCAAGGAATAATTAAGAAACTATTTTTTATCGATGTGTTTTGACCTACCCGACTTCACTCACCCACTACTTTAGAGTGCAATAGTTTGTTTTTGCAATAAAATTAAAAATCAAAAACATTGTTTATTACGCATACACGTCCGCATTTGTTACTTATCCGGCAGAGAATTTGCGCGTAATTTGAGTTCTGCCATTCTACCAACACAACACACTGACGGTGTTCTTCACTCGTGGAACTCGTGGGACAAAATCTCTGAAGGATTTAATCCCTCAGCTTGCGGGTCGGGTGGACCGCAAGGGGTGAACCGCAAGGGGTGAACAACACCCAATCGTCTGCAAAGCGGTAGATGGCTGATAGCCCTCCCGCTACAGAAAAAAATGTACAGAGTATTCCTAACCAGAATGCTTATATTCTGATGTCCAGAACTGATGAATCTCTCGAAAACGTTTCACCCTTTTACATCTAAAGGGCTTTGAAAGGTTTAGTTGAAGATTTAAAGTGTATTAAAAAATTGAGGAACGGTTCCATGTTGTTGGAGACTAAAACCAACAAGCAGATATTGAACCTCCTTAAATGCAAGAAGCTAGGCGAGTTCCCTGTAAAATGTGAACTCCATGCTGCGCTTAACCTCAGCGAGGAAGTTATCACCTGAAGGGACATAATGGAAATGACACCTGAAGAGCTTGTCAAGGAATGGGAGGCTGATCGTGTGGTAGAGGTCAGTCAGGTAATGAGGAAAGTTGGCTGTGTTCGTGAGAAGACCGCATCCTTCATCATTACATTTGCGCATCCTTCATCATTACATTTGACTACCCTACGCTACGATAGTGTCTTTCATGCAGGAATCCGACTAGTTACGGGAGCATACCATACTGGTCCCATTCCCAGTTTGTATGCCGAGAGTGGCGAACCATCTCTTTATCTCCGGCGGCAACTACTCATGTTACGACACTTCCCGTGTTCGTACTTTACCCGATAATCTGGTTTACAACGCAGTATTTCATCCTTCTTCTTCCATCCGTTTGTATAACAACAGACTCAGAACAACCAAACCATTTGGATATCGCTCCAAACAAACTTAAGAAACCTTGAATATACGCACACCTAATGTCTTAAATCAAAGTTTCAATAAGACTTTTCCTTGGGCTTTGCATAAGTCGAAGATTAATTTCGATATTCTGCATCATGACAAGAAGAACACTAGCCACGATGTTGAGGGTATACTTCCACCTAATCCTTGACGAACATCGGGTCTATATTCCCGTGTTTACTGACGGGTTGAAGCAGGTCGCTGGAGTCGGATGCTCGGTGATGTTCCCCCGTAAGACCTGTGACTACCGTCTTGGCGACTTGTGCAACGTTTACACTGCTGAGTGTTACGTCATATTGAGAGAACTGCGATCAACAAAGTGCTCGCATGGATAAAATTTCTTGATTTGTTCTGATTCTCTGAGTGCCTTCAAGCAATCCAGACTGTGTACTCAGCAGATAAGTTGATCCAGAACATCCAGGTTGTACTTTTCTCTCTTCAAGGTGACGGAAAGAACGTTCTGTTTTGCTGGATTCCCGGACACGTGGGAATCAGAGGAAATGAAGAAACAGACGTTTCCGCGAAGGCGGCATGCCTCACAAATCGCGTGGATTTCTCCACGATTCCAAAAGGGGACATCTTAAATTCCATCAAGACAAGGATTCTGAAAGAATGGAACAGTGAGTGTTTCGCTGTTGAAGGGAATAAGCTCCGACATATCAAATCCTCTGTTAAGATGTGAAGCAGTTCCTCTTGGTCAAACAGGTACGAGGAGGTCTTACTGACCCTCCTGCGCATTGGACATTGTCCTCTCACTGATCAGTATCTCGTGGCACGCGGTGTTCAACTCGTCTGTGAGGATTGTAATTCTTTTTTGAAAGTGCGTCATCTACTAACTGATTGCAGAAAATACAGCAGAATACGGGGAAACGTTGGTCTGGCTGCAGATTTGCCAAGAATTATCGGAAATGAAACGGATCACGTTAATAAACAATTGAATTTCATAAATAGACCGGGGCTCCTCCCACAAGTTCTCGGGGTGGCTTAAAATTTTATTCTTCTTTCCTTTTCTTCTTTTATTTATTATTCCTTTCCTTTGTTTAGAAAATTATAGTTTTCAGAATTTATTAATTTTCTTTGATATAATGTATTAAGCTACTGTATTCTATCCTCTCGTACCGTCTTTATGTTTAGATATTTGGTGAATTGAGGAGGAGTTTTTAGAGAGTATGGTTGAGATATTCGGCGAGTCCCACACAGTCACTACTCTTCCCTATGGTGCGAATCTTCATTTTTCCCCAACTGAAAGGGGACCTTTATGTTGGCGAACCCTGTAGCCCCATTAAAAGAGGTGTTCTTGAGCTTGCTTATGTTGCACTACTCGAAAACGAGTAAATTAAACGAGTATTTTAAGAACTGTGAAATGAATTCTGTTTTCATTCATACTTTTCCTCGTTGTGCTTTGTCCCACAAGTACATTTCCAGTTCTCTAACGTTTAAAAATGTACTTTTTATGATAATGTAAACCGACAAGGTTAGTTGCAATTTTCATATTACATTTTTAATTGCATTTCAGTTAAATGTAAATATTTGAATGTTTTATGAAATAAAAAACCTCAATTAACAACACAATTAAAACGTGACTTGTTTAAGAATCTCATTCATTGTGAGTCTTAATGTTTAAATACGATTTAAGTTTAATGCAGGATTGTGTTTTATCATATACTATTCATAACTGTTGTGATGTCCTGTTTATATTGTTAATGCTAAATGCGAAACGAGTGAAAATTCCGTACAACGAGCTGATATAGGTGAAAGAAGTGTCTGGCATATTATTCAAGACAATGAAATAGTGTTGCTAAATAATTGTGAACGTTTATATTGTCATACAGATTATTAGTTGCATTCAATTTTAATTCTGCGAGACTTAAACGCACAGATTAATCTAGTAAACTAAAGTACTAAAAAACTCATCATTTTATACATATTTGTACAGACTGATATTTGTATAGGTGAGACTTTAATTTTTCTTGTACGTGGAGGAATACATATCCATTCGTTTTTTAAATATTTTTTCTAGTACCTATCTCTAAAGAATATTATTTCCTTAAGAAATTAATGATTTCAAGAACGTACAAAACGTCCATATGATGCCTTCTAATCTAGGTGTATGACTAATGCATATAGTTGACGTGAATCTGAGAGATGGAACCAAGCACGAAGTGGCAAATGGTGCTTAGTTTCTCGTGCAGTGTGCGGGCGCTAGATGGAACGGGAGTACTGCAGCTGGGAGGAGTGGAGAGGTGATTAAGCCTTGCACAGAAATAATGGTGCGTGAAATCGTGCCAAGCAATTACCACATGAGTCATGCGACATGACGCGAGTGTGTGCTATCATAACACAGTTGTGCGCATTCTGACTACTCGCAGTACTCATGTTTAAAGTTGAGCTCTTCAGACAACAAACTTAGGTACCGGTAATATCTAGAACCATTCTAGTAATGGAAAATGTATTTTGCTTTCGAGTTGACCCATTTTTTTTTTAGAGAAAGATTGGTGCAATGCATGAAACCTTTTTTAAAACTTGAAATAGATGCAATGCTAAGAAACATGTGCAATTTATGTTCGGTCGTAACAATGCAATTTGATTTTGGTGTTTGTTTACTGCGTTGTTATAATTAAAATACTTTCAATAATCTGAAATTTAAAAAGTCTTTTTATACCAACTAATCCAGACGGTATATTTTGAAAAATTTATCACTTCTGTCGTTTTTGTTATCTCCCAGTAAGGAAAATTACTTTTCCTTAAGTAACAAATAGGATCGGTGACATGCATAACCGGTAGCATGTAGGACATTTTTACTTTAAACGCAGCTTATTCAATGAGCAATAAAAAATAACAGTAGCAAAGGAAACAGGAGCGTATTGAGCAATAATCACAAGTACCATTGTGTAGCGGAATTCAAAATACGTTATGGAAAATGGAGTAACATTCGTGTTCGAGAAGAAAAATACTCGCATCTTTTGGAGAATAAAAGACGTTCTCTTCTCGAGATTTGAAACACAACCACGACCAGTGTCACGCGTAGCCAAGTGAACGAGACCAGAGTACAACGTTGAGATGTTTTGAACAATTCATACTTTGAACACTAATAACGTTTTTCCTCAAAAAGTTGGGTCACTACAACAGCTATAGTGCTAAAAAAACTATAAACTGTTTTAAAGAAAATCACTTGAGGGAATTTCATTTTTTATACTCAAGATAAGATTGGATGGATCACAAGATGGACCGGAACAATTCCGACATTCATCACATTTCTAGAATAATCAAGTTAAAAGTAACTCAACAGGTTTTCTAAAAATTTAAAGGTTGTTATTGTTTTTACTTAAGAAATGTTGAGAGACGTTAAATACTCTAGGATGGATTAATTAGGGGTAAAGTTTAAGGAATGTTAAGAGTCGATAAATATTCCACGATGGATTAATTAGGGGTAAAGTAATCTGAGTACTATTGCTCGGACAGCGAAAGGACAAATGAACCACACATGAAATTTGCTCTTGACATGTTGTTGGTTAGTTGCGTAAACGATGGGAGAAAATGTCTGGAATAATTGTGACTAGAAATCACTGTTCATTACTAATAATCTATCTCCATCGTGAACTTAATTGTGATATGGTGTGACGTAGTATATAAGTTTATAGGTTGAACTACCTCAGGGTAGGTTCTCTTATGCCACCAGTATGATTGAATTCAGACAATTAAAGGTCATAATTGTAACTAAACAAGGTTTATTTTACTAGTATTTACAGTTCGCTAAACAGCATACACCACCCAAACAGACCGTCCCACGGGTCAACTACCCTTCAATAGGCCACCAGTCTACTACCACCTACCCGCAACCGTCAGAGAGCCACCCTCCCAGTGAACTCTCTCATAACTCTGCAGTGTTATGTAAGAGGCGCGCAGCCTACCAATACAGAGAAATACTCAGCAACTCCCCGCAGGCATGTCTGAACCGAGTTGCTTCTCTGTTGTGCACACCGACCCGCAGCCGGTGAGTGTCACTCTCTCAGCGCACTCGCATAAGTCACCAACATCTCTCAACATCTCATCAACATCTTCTGAACATCTCCTAACATCATCTCTCTCGAAGCATGCACGCTTCACTTTTATAGTTTCCGGTTGCCACTTCCACCAACACAAACCTTATTAAGGATCCTATATCGAGGCTACAATTCCAAGACAGAATCCGTTCACGAGGTTTCACGTTTTACACCATGTCGGCCGGAAACTATTTATTTCTACATGTCAATTTTAACATGTATGCCTTCGTGCATAGTGCGTGTGAAGAGTTCGTGCCACAGAACTCGCTCGCGGCGCCATAGAACTCGCTCAAAGGATGAAGGGTTGTTTTTTCGAACTAGCGTCGAACAAAGCAGACCCTTTCGGCTTAAGGGTTGACTCCCCAAAGCTGTCCATTCACTACGGTACAATGGGCTTGATTGATGTAATCAAGAGCATCCAGGTTTTCATGTCCGTATGGCTAAACGACAAACGTGTCATCTACGTATTGCAACCAAACTCTGGGCTTTAACAAAGCATTCTCTATAACCTCGTTTCCAAGCTCTCCTGTAAAGATGTTCGCAATAACTGCAGAAAGGGCAACCCATCGCAGCTGCTTCTAAATGCGAGAAATATTTATCATCAAACTTAAAAGGTAAAGTTAGGATAGTATTCAGTCAGTTTGATAAAATCAGATATCTTCGCCTTCTACAACTCGGAATTGGCGAGTTTGTACGGTTTTTAGATTGTTGGTAATATACCAAATGCAAAAGCAAACCACCCGAAGAAGTTTAATTTACAGCGGCATAACAATCCAATTCTAAATAAGTCCTAGATGTGGATCACAAGGCGGTGATTCTAGTAACAAAATTGAATTCATACAAAGAACTTACTTTTTGGTTTATTAATAGTCTGCCATTAACGATAAAAAATAGACAAATCAATTTGTGTTTCAACGCAATCTAGTACCCATGTCGGCCGGAACACGTGCTATAATTGTATTAGGAGTATGTATTTCTCAGCAAGTGTAAACAGAGCAACGAATTACATGGATAGCTGGGTGGCTACAGCATATGTTCTTCGAACGTGATGGGAAGTTTCCTTTTACATAACAATCCATACAATTCGTGGTCACCTTTAGTCCAGTACAAGTAACGTGCAAAAGCTGACAAAACGACAAGGTGACAAAATTCCATCACTAATTCGACAACAAATGCATGGCATTCGTCCCGGTATATGACAGACCAGTATTTCTTCGAGCAGCGCTCTCGTGCTTTGAACTGGGAACCCTGTAGAGCACAAGCATGAACGGCGCTTCATATTTTGAATTCAATTCACAGCACCATTTTTATCCCCAGAAGAATTGTCAAATTTTCAACAGATGACAACAGTTATTCCGTCAAACTTGGGTAATTCTTTTAATTAGAAACTATGACATTAATACCTTATATCCTTTTTGCTGCGATTGCCGTACGTAGAATAATGAGGTAAGAAGCTAGATTTGTGATTGGTTCACGGAGGTAGTTTGTATTATTTGTTTTTAACTCTTTCTCTGTTCAATTTGTAACTTTAAAGCTAAGTACTATTAATGAGGATTCAATTACACAAAATTGAAAGAAAAAATTGGAATAATTATTGAGACTTTTTTGATATTAATACTATTGTATCCTTATGAAAAACCTATAAGATTAAAGGGTTTTAAAATAATTCTGGAGCACGTGCATTCACAGGAAAATTCTGCTCTAAATTCGAAATAAGGACGATATTCTTCCATTTCGGGAGAATCGCTGTTCAGGGACAGGCGAACGACTGGAATTGTAAAAACTATTTTTCGGTATCAGGGACACTCAAAACATATTTCCATCATAATCTCGCGATCGAAAATGTTCATGATTGTTCAACATACATGAGAAGCTGAAATCACCTTCGAAATTTACACATCATACGTGACCGTGTGCACCGTGATGAAGTGGGCTTATTATCACTTAATATGTCTTCAGCAGAAGACAAACTACTTTTTAACTTCTTTTGAGTTAATATTGACACTGTAGTATTGTATGTCTAGTATTATAATAAAGAGACAAGAAAAATAACATACCATTGCATTGCCGGATGTTGGAGATCGCAAGATCTGAGGTGATACTTTTTTGTCTAATTTTTTGTCAGCGAGACAATTCAGATTGCACGAGGCTCTTGTCCAAGTAGTTTCTGCGAGTTGGTTGCGTGAGCCCACTGCTGTTTTCTCGACTCTCTGCAGGCCGATACGGCCGATTAACATTAGCTCTTCTGTCGCTCCATCCCGGAACCTCAGGCGCGGCGCCAGGGAACAAAGGAACGACCGACCTTGGGCGCAACGTCCTCTTGCTAGTACGCTGGCACTACACTCGTCGTTCATCTTACATTGCTAACATCAGATATTGACTAATTGACTAATTGACAAATTGTATAGGCTGCTCTTCTGTAGACCGGTGATATTATGCCTGACTGGGCTCCGAGTGGAGTAAAAGTACAGTGAGACATCAAACAGTACACAGAACACCCGGGAGCTCTGCTGCTCCCCGAAACCCAGACAGGTGTTTCTCTGGAGAAGGAGGAAGAAGGAATATCACGGCATGTCAACGTAAATACATCGTAGGGTGGAACGTACTGTGCAGTATTTGCCCTCTAAAAGCGGACAAAATTATTTTTCAAGTTCGTTATAGTCAAAAGTACTAATAGTTACTTTATATCATATATATTGGCAAAAACTACAATAGTATGTTAGTGTATGTCAAATACACATTTCCATTGATGTTTTTAATTTATACAAAAATGACTTTTTGTGAATTTCAATTTTTAAAAAATTGTTATTTTTATTGACTTAAAATGATATAAAATGATAAAACTTAAGTAAAAAAGAGAAAATTATAGTAACTACATTTATATTATTTATTTATTAATATGTTGGTCTAGGAGTTAACCTAATTCCTCGGAATTCAGGACATTTTTATTCTTGTTCTCTAGATTGCTAATAGATACTATAGATTGTTTTGTTGAGAGATAGCTGATATTGTTCGATGACGCGAAAACTGTCTATTATCGGGCATAAGGAAAAAAAAGATCCATGATATGAAGTTACCCCTGGCAATGGTTGCACAATCACCAAAGAAAAAAAACTATCCAACTCTCGTTGCACACTATTCAAATATTATTTAAAATGTTCACTTCAGAAAACAAATTCACCTAATAATCAAACTTCTCAATTTATCTCAAAGCACTACAAAATTTAGTGCACACGTAGAAAGCGCACTACGGTGGCTTTCCTCTCAGTACTACTACTTAATCCCTGTGCTGAACGTAGCTTCGCTGTGAGGACATTATGGAATTTATCATTAGAACCCTACGAAACGTTCCAGTTTTCAACAGACGATCCTTGTCAAAGTAATAACATCGTTGACACTTCTTCTCGAAGGGAACTCCCTGGAGACTGTGAAGCGCTTTGAATGGAATTGAATGGAAGGGACCGCAGAAAACTGGACTTACACAATGAGTGAGTGTTGAGCAAGTAGCACAGAAAACTCAAAAAACTCTTTTCCTTCGATATCCTTAAGTTGTCTAAACTGGTCACACAAAATAAAATCCTTTCTATCTCTCGTACATGGACATTTCACCTTAATGCAAATTCCACAGTTCTTCAAGAGAGTCTATTTCAATTTGTGCCCCACCCCCTTCCCAATCGGGGGCCCCTGTCAAATATTTCATATCAGTTAGATGTATAAACAAGAATTACATTATTCTCCAGTAGAGTTCTTCATAAAAATTTTGTGTTTAACTTCAGTATTTGTAAATACGCTTCAAGCTTATTTAACGAAATCAAGCAAGAACGTAATCAAGCTTCAAGAACGCATTATTTTTTTAAATATTCATAAAAAAGCGTTGGGCAACTTTGGGCAAAACTTTTCTTTTGGAATTATTTCTACATACATCATATATTAATACAGTGGTCTCAAAGTTGCGCGACAGGCCCCGATACACATTTAACAACCTACTTTAAACATAAGCTTCCGAAAGCATTTCCTTAAAAAACATATTTCTCAAATAAAGATAACCTTATAAAGGCGTTATTATAATTCCAGTGACAATAAAATATAGAAATAACAAAAGAACATACCTTTATTTATCGCCGTGTAAAATGAAGTCAATCTAGCGATTCTTACGGGTAGTATAAATGTATTTCTAATACGTTACTAACGCTAAGAACTGGAATTTAAGGACATCTACTAACATACAAACCTTACATTCAATCGGCGATAGCAGACGCCAGATTTAACCAATTTTCCATAAATTAACGTCGTTAGACGCGCCAGTTAATCAGCTATTCGGTTATATACAATTTAATGTTGTGAAACAAATTTGATTTTTTTCCTGTTTGTCCGGGTTTTGACCTCAAATACTCCACTTTGGAACGCCCAGACGGGCAGCCCCTCAGTCACTGGTTTCTGGAGTAATTCTTCCTGCCGCAGAAAATAGCGGCCATGCTTCCACCAATGTAACATGCATTCTGTAGTCTACTTTCGTCGTGGTTGTGCATTGTGTACTGACATGTTGTTGTTGTCGTTGTTGCCGAGTTCTACGAAGACCTTTTAAAATCCCCCCCCCAAAAAAAAATCCTTTTGCGAATTCTTTTCCGTAAAAAATCATTATTCATGTTTTAATATCTAAGCTATAAGTACCCTTTTTTTAATATAGTAAACTGTACAAGTGTAAAGAGATGTATATTCAATTTGCGTCCCCTATAACTTCCCTTTTGGATTTTTCAAAAACAGCTATTCACAAACTAAAATTCGGGCCAAAAATGTAAAGAAAGTACAAATTTAATACTTTTAATTGTAAGTCATTTACCATATATTTGTTCAAAATTTGATTACTTTTCTTTAAAAATATTTATTTGTTTGCATTTTATCACCACCTGTATCTTATCGTGCGTAATTTTCTGATGGACCGCGAGGATGGAATTATTTAAGAATATTTGTATGTTATTATTCTATGGTAATTCGTACATTTACTCGTGAATCTGTTTCTCGGAGTGCAAAATGCCACATTTTGTGCAAAACAATATACTGCTACAGATACAGATAATAATAATAATAATAATAAATTTATTGTCAAAAAAACAGTACAAACTGCGTATGACCACGTGGAGGACAATAAACTAATTTACTCTCCGGAAGCAAGCAAGGGACCATCCCATCAATTCCGATCAAGGACCCTAAGGCAGAGGCGGATTCAAATTTTTTTTGCATAAGTTCCTAGATAAGACAAAAAGTTAGCTGCGAGTTATAATACATATATAATGTCAATATGTTTGTAATTTTACGCAAATATGTTTGTAAATTTACATGTACAAGTTATTATCGAACTATTGATTATTCTGAGTATAGTGTTTAAAAATCATAAGAGTTAAAAAAACACTAAATTCACGATTTATTGTTACAATAAACACTCTCCTAGACAAAGCCTAGAGAACCTGTATAAGAAATCCGCCTCTACCCGAAGGAAAGATCACGTGTATTCAACTTATTGATTCGTATTAGTGTAGCTTTGCTTGTTTTGTGTTAAAGAATCGTAGACGTATTTTGGAGAAACACGAAATATCATATACTGTTAATATATGTGCAGCATAATTTATCTTCTTATGAATTATCTTCTTCTTCTTCAGTTGGCTCTACAGTCCCAAATGGACCTTCGCCTCCTCGACAAGCCTCCTCCATTTTTCCCTGTCTTTTGACGCCAACTGCCAGTTCATAATTCTGGGTTTCTTCAAATCTTCCTCCACACAATCCCACCATCTACTTCTTGGTCTTCCTCTTGTCCTCACTCCATCCAGTTGGCCATTTACCACCTTCTTTACAGTTCTGCTCTCATCCATCCTATTAACATGACCCAGCCATTTCAATCTACTTACTCTTATGTACGTGACAACGTCAGTATCTTGGTACAACTGCGCTATTTCGTTATTATACCGTACTCTCCACTGACCATTCTCCTTAACCCCTCCATAGATTCTCCTGAGAATTTTCCTTTCAAAGATTTTCAATCTTTCACATACCCCTTTTGTTAATACCCATGTCTCAGCACCGTACATAATCACCGGTGTAATTAGTGTTTTGTATGTCCTATTGTTTTGGTTTGGCGCGGCACGATATGGTTTTTCATTAATGGAAGTAGAGCAAAATATGCTTTATTTGCATTTGTTATTCTTCTATCTACCTCCATATTTATTTCATTTCTCACTGTAAGCAACGTTCCCAGATAAATAAATTCTTGTACTACATCAAATTTATGTTTACCAATGATAATTTTGGTATCTTTGATATTTTTCCTTCTGGAGACTGTCATAAATTTTGTTTTTGCTTCATTTACTTTCAGACCAAGCCTAGAGGTATATTCTTCCAACTGGATGAATTTCTCCTTCACATCCTCCACTCTCCTCCCTGATATCACTATATCATCCGCATACGCTAGTATTTGGTGTGTTCTATACAGAATGTTCCCACGGTAGTCTATTCCAGCCATACGAAACGCTATTTCCAATGCTACATTAAACAACATCGGGGCTACACTATCTCCTTGTCTAAATCCTGTTTCAAGGCTTATTTCTTCTGATATGTTTACAACTGTTTTAACTTTAGCTTGGTTCTCTTCATTCATTAGCCTGCACATCCCTACCAACTTTTAGGCATTCNACTTTTTAGGTATTCCCATCTCATGCATCTGATCCCACATTTCTTCTCTCCAAATACAGTCGTAGGCGGACGTAAAATCGAGAAATAGATGGTGTGTAGTAATATTTCTTTCCCAACATTTGTCCAATGTCTGTCTCATAATACATATCTGGTCTATTGTTGATCTATCCGACCGAAATCCACACCGATACTCTCCAATCAACTCATCTACATATGATTTGAGTCTATAACACACTATATTAGACAACACTTTGTACCCTGTGCAGAGTATGATGATGGCTCTATAATTGTCACACAACGTTTCATCCCCTTTTTGTNGATTAATAATTCCACATTTCCATTCCCTCGGTATTACTTCCATTTCCCAAACTTTCGTAATCAGTTGGTGCATAATTTTCATCATCGCATCCCCACCACATTTATATAATTCACTCTGAATTCCATCGCATCCTGGCGCTTTACCACTATTCAAGCTTGCTACAGCTTGTTTAATTTCTTGTACCGATGGTGGAGCTACGTCTGATTCCGCTGTTTGTATTCCCTCCTTCCCTAACATGTTGGTATTCCCCATGTTTTTCATATCCCCTCTTACTTCCATCCTCTTTGCNCTTCCATCCTCTTTGTACTGAAAATGATTCGCGTAGTACTCTGCCCATCTACTCGAAATTTTGTTTCCCTCCGTTAGAATTGTTCCATTATGCGCTCTAATGATTACTGCTCTAGGTTTGAATCCATTCTTGATGTATTTGACTTCCCTGTACCATTCTCTAGCTTCTCCGCAATTGTACTTTTCCTTAATATTTTCCATCTTACTATCCCACATTTGTCTCTTTTTCTTCCTATACAGCTTGTTACACTCCTTTCTTTTTCCTTTATATGTTTGTTCGTTTTGTCTTGTCGGTCTTCTCCTGTACTTTTCACACGCCATATTCCTTTCATGGAGAGCCTTTCCACATTCTTCATCAAACCACTCATTTCTTTTTGTCTTCCTTCCTTCCCTAGCACCTTCCCTGATATCTCTACTATGCTTCCTCTTACATTACTCCACATCTTTTATACATTTGAATCATTCTCATTGATTTTCAGGAGCGCATTTTTTAGCTCTTTACAATATTTCTCCTTGTATTCCTTATTTTCTAATTTTTTAACATCCCATTTCCCCATTTCATTTTTCTTTATTTTCGGTGTCTTACTAACTTTCAAATTAACTTTGGCCCTTACTAGAAAATGGTCCGTTTCTATCTTTGCTCCCCTCATACTTCTTACATCATTTATATTCTTACAGTGTCTCCTGTCTACCACTACATGATCTATCTGACTCAAATATCGGCTGTCAGGTGATCTCCAAGTCCCCTTGTGACATCTTTTGTGTGGATACCATGTATCTGAGACCGCAAGGTTTTTACCAGTGGCTAGATCCACTAACCTTCTTCCGTTATTGTATGTATCGTATACGGTCCACATGCCGGTAGCACAAACCTTTCCTTGCCCACCTGGTCATTGAAATCCTCCAATATGACTCTCATGTAATATGATGGTATAGTGTCGATGACTCTCTGTAATTCAGCGTAGAAAAATCTCCTTTACATCATCCTCCTTCTCCTCTGTAGGAGCATGTACAGATACAAATGTAACATTATAAAATTTCATCCTAAGTCTAATGAGACAAATTCTTTCATTTATTAACCTATAATCTATCAAACTGTGTTGTACCCTATCACTTAAATAGAACCCTGTGCCAAATTCATGTTTTCCTTCTTCTTTCCCACTATATACAATTGCGTATTTTCCTTTAGAGTCCACCCCCTTCCCGATCCACCTAATCTCTTGCAGTGAATATATATCCATTTTAAACTCTGTCATTTGCTTTTCTAGTTCCTTTACCGCCCCCTTTCTGTATAATGTCTTAACGTTCCAAGTTCCAATGTTCATTACCTTATTCAATTGCCTATTTCCGTCATACTTGGGATTCCACTTCCGAGGCTTCTGAGTTTTCCTAACCTTAACATTTTTTACAGAGATAGGGTGTCAACCTAAACCTAACCCCCTGGGATCCGGAGGACCAATGATTTTGGTCGAGGTTTACTCCCCTTATGAATTATACAAAATATAATTTGTTATCTTTTGTATGATGTGGTATTTCAATGACGAGTCGCGGCTGTAATTGAATTTGATGGACTTCCTACAATAAAGCCCCATATCGATACTTAACGCCAATTCTGGTTGTGGGCAATTTGCTGACACATGTGTTGCTGTTTCTGGTGAAAATTGACATATAAAACTGGTTGCATTGTACTTAATTATCCCCTACGATAATGAACAGTGAATTATGTTGACGGTTCATCCGGCTACAGTATATTTTTACATCTATATTTATTGTTTCAGCATCGCGGATAATATGTGGGTAGTTTCTGTTGCGATTTTTTCCCAGTGCGGGGTTTATAATTCAATTATCATTTTCAAAAGGTAGTGATAAAAGAACCATTGGTATGAATGACATGTAATTTTATATGCACATTCGTGAAGCATGGGAAATAGTTTGGCGAAAGAAAAATACTGTTCGAAATGTCGTCATTTGATGGCGCTGCACTCGTTAAAGTACGTACATGCCACAATTCACATTAGAATTTCATTATTGCGTAAGAGTTAGTGAATATAACCCTCTCAGCTGTTCTTACTCTTAATTTGTTCAAAACTAATGAAATTGTGTCTTCAAATTTTTGAGTCATGTTGCAGACCTTTCACAGGCATCGGACTAGAGCAGCTTCTCATAAGCTTTAATGTTCGGAACTTCTTCGGAGCAATAGAAACACATTGACCATTAATGTGAAACAGATTCACTAGCGTAGCCCGATCTTTCATTGACAGAGTTATGATCAACTTCAGATGCAGAATAACGGATGCTGCATGGACCCTTTCAAGAGTAACGTGCCGTGCGCAAGTCACGTTTTGGCGAATACAGCACTATGTATTCATGAAATTTTGAACTATTTTGTTCTTTCACCAGATAATTTCCGCTATATTCACAAAGATTCAGATAAAATTACAAGCCGAATGATTCCCTTTTCACAACCCTTTGAAAGTGGGACATCAATTACAATTACTCTGTATGTACAGGAGTGGGCAAATAGCCACGCAGTAATCTGACGTTTCATAGCCTGGAAACAAACTATTTTCAAATCTCATGGGAATGGAAATTCTAATGAAAATAAACTGAAACCTTTTATTGAAACAATTATTGTTAATTTATTCGAATATTTAACAAGAGATAATGCAATTAAACTTAACAATTTTCCAAATTCATGTAATATTGTGACTTCCAATTAGTAACATTAACTCCCTGCCATGCTGACTTAAATCTTACCCAATGCAGTACAAGAAAATTCGTCTGCTTTAATAATATTTATCGAATAAACAGACGTTTATTGAATAAACAAAGAAAGCCTCTGACATAGGATTAAAGAGATGCTGACGAGGTCCAGTGACATCAGTGTTAAACGTTTGAATTCACATGAAAATCAAAATTTTACTTGGTGAAGTTTTGAAGACTAACTTGCGTATTATTGAAAAAATATTTTATTCAGTATTGTGTTTTTTTACTCTTTAACGAGGTAAGGGGAATTTAACTCCCATTTTGGAAACCTAGTGAAAAATCCTTAAAAAATGCTCTCGAAATAAATGCGGAGATACAACTTTCTTACATGAAATTTCCTTTCATAATCTGCATTTTTCCTTGATTTTTCTTTTGCAGACGTTCAATTTTGGCGTTCAATTTTCTTCTAACTTAATATTATGAGATACATGAAAACTCTTATATTTAGTTACATTGAACCCGAGTCCCTTCGATAAAACCCGAAACTCAAAGCAATGTAATAACTTGTGAGGACTCATAAGCACAGAATGAAATGAAAAAAAAATACTCCCGTAGAAAATAAAATACTTTCCTATAGCTATACTACATTTGGACTGACAATATGCTTCTTTCCCTCTCCGAATAGTATCTGACGAAAATGCTGCTGAGAATTGTAGAGTCCAGGAAGCAAAGAACTGTTTCTTGCAGCGACGCATTGCACGTCCATGTGAAGCATGCAGTGATTGGTAATGACGTGGTCCCCATCGTGACCTTAGAGCAGAAAGTAGTGATAGAGAAGGTGGTGAACTAAGGAGGGTCGTGCAAGTTCTGATGAGTGGTAGCTATGACAAAAGCGGAAGGAAGATTAGAAAGAAAAACTTAACTCTTAAATGACTCCATTTATTGTCGAACTACACTCAAAATAAAGTGCTACTTTATGTAAAAAATAAAGATTAAAATTATTGAACTAAGCTAGGATAAATGAAGAGATCCGAAAGTTCTAGGAAGTCCACAAACATTGATTTACGTACTAATAAAAGATAATATTAATATGTGGAAATATTAAATTGGTTCTTGGCAATGAATGTTAGACGAGTCCCAAGAAAATAATTAACTAAGAATAATGAATAGTGAATGAAGGATCAATAATTGAAATAGAATAATATTCCAAATTTGAATATCTTAATGAGAAAGGTTGAATCAGCCGAGTGTCTAGTTTCCCGATGTTACTAGTATACGAGATGTTACTCTTATATTTAAGAAGACTGTCGTTATAATTGTGATTAAAAGATGTTATACGAAGTCGATCATGTGTACTTCGACGATCATCACTACGAATCGATGTATTGTTACTTTCACCACACTTGCTAAACTTAGACCACCTTTGAAATTCGTTTCGCTGAATTATTTATTTATTTATATATTTTGCCTTGCATGTCGATTATATCAAAAACCTTTAAATAAATTTGAAATTCAATTTTGTCAATGGTAAACTTTTGTGGTGGGATGTATATTCTAAGACGACTTCAATTTTCTGTTTCGGTTACGGGTGTGAATGTCAACCTTATTGACTGTTATGGAAATATTCAATAGAGCAACATTTAGTTTTTGGTGTAACTTCTGATTTGCTTTGTATCTGGACATGTATAGGAAAGGCTATTTTTGTTTGTATCAACATCGGTATGTTTTTAAGTCTGAATGTGAAACATGATTTTCGTGTTATATGGCAAAAACTAGCCTATCTGTGCTCCCACACGAGTGTCACACTGAGGGGAGCCAACCTTTTTCCGTCTTTTTGAGGCGAAGTGGATGCGTGCGGAGACCGAGGGACAGCGACGTGAAGCGAGGCGTGCCTTCAAAGGGAAACGGGATGGATGGTAAGCAGGCGACGAGGCGCGGGAAGCTGTGTGGGCGCTTGGGCTTGAGCAGGAGGGACGGATGGATGAGTAGACTGGAGTAAGGGATTGAACACGCTCCGTAGAACATGCGATCTGGGCTTTTTTGTACCTGGTTTCTCCAACAAATGAAATTTTATGAAAAGGGGTTTTTATAACATTTTACCGGAGAGTAGAATTTAAATTTTTTCGTAAAACCATTCAGAACACATCTGGATAAGATAGTTGATATGTATTGCTCCCTCTTGTGTTGTATTATGGAAATTGCAATATCAAAACATCAGGGATGTATACGATTAACTGTAAATTAATCAAATTCCGACGGTGTACATCTGAAAACATTTTTTTGTAAAACGTGCTTCCCGATCACCCTCTGTGCTGTCTCCGTCTATACGACATTGTGTGGAATAAGAGGAGTGGTACAAATGCACGAGTCTTTTGCTAAAACCTTTTCATACGAGGGAGTATTTTGGAATATTTCATTGAGATGCATCTCTCTTTCGGTTTAGATTATTAAACCTTGTCTCACAAAAGGGTTAGAAAATTATTTTCTTGATTTGGAGTACTTCATTTTTAAAAACAAGTTAAATCTCTCTGAACCTAATTTTACATAACATAATTTTTTCTTCAATTTTCATCACTTTGCATTGCAGTTTAGTAAAATTAAGTTTGAACTTCGGAAAAATTAACAACCAATTGCAATGTCGGACACAGTTTCGCTTTAGTGTTTTGGACAGAAGATCAAAAATATCCACCTACAAATGACATTTTTTAGGGGGGTTGAAATTAACTTTATCGCAATTATCTAGCAAACTAACGGGTTTACAAAACCAAGAAACACGTTGGTTAGGTTTGTAACATGTACAATTGTAAACAAAAGTGTGAAATTTTTGTGTGAAACTAACTCTTTCACTAATAATTACACATTAACAATTCGTAAATATGTACTAGAATACTTATAACTAATTTAAAAAAATGCCTTTTGGACTTCTACGTTAGTGTCTTGTCAGGGCTTTCAAAAGGATCCAGTAAAGAGAACTACTGTTTTCTGTGTCTATTAACTCCTTTCGATGTAACCTATCTCATGATGTTATAGAACGATTTTTTTTTCATTTTCATTAAAGTAAAGAAGAAGATTACTCGATTAAAAAGAGCAAACTAAGGAAAATGAAGTACATTTATTTACATGGTACAAGTGTATGGTACAAGTTCGTACATAAATTGATCAACTAATTTATTGAATTTTCAGTAAAAAGACCCATTCCTAGAAAAGTTCCGATTTTAAGAATTATTGTAATTAATAGTATCATAAGTTTTTGGGATGCTCATCAATTAACTCGATGTATTTTTTTCAGGTTTACTTACTTCTTAGTTTTACTTACTGACTATAATTAAAAACAATTAAATTAAATGACGAAAATCAGTAAGGTCGAAAGAGAATGCAGTATTGTCCTGATTTGAGAAAATAATTTTAGAAAATTCTCATAAGAGTACACAGTTTGAAATCTGCTTGAAGCAGATGGAAGAAACTCAATTATGAGGCTTCTAGCATTGGCCAATTACGTGACCATCAGGGAACGCTTTGGCTTCGGCAAGGTCACCAGATGGCCCCTAAGCGCTCACTGAAAACCACTGAAGCCAGACCAGGCGGTTCTTACTTATCTATACAAGTTTCTCTGCGCGTTTTCTTACGTGCTTTTCAGTCCTTTCTTATCCACAGAATGCAAAGAGAACAAAGTAAGACCGCTGCATCAGCGCACGCGAACATTACCAGTTTCTCAACTAATCGGCCAACGCCGGATAACGTAAATTAAATGTTGGTGTATCAATGTTCATGAGTGTCACTTTTTCTTCAAGCACGATTTAAGGTGTCGCTCGCAGGCCAATGTTTCTCGAAAAGTAACCTCACTACCTCCCCGTCCGAATGAAAGTCGCGCATTCAAATCCAGCAACCACACAACAGTACATTGTGACCTCCGTGTGACTCTGAGGCTTTGTGCAAGTGGAGTAGAGTAGCTACTTAGCAGGGGTACTTTTCTAAAAAACATTGAACGAATATAGGATCATATACATTAATACGCTAATGTCCCCAGTTTGATTCATCTGTTTGGAAAGGATGTTCCTTGACTCTTGACATTTGAAAACGCTGACGCGTCTGACCATGCTGATAAAAACAATATTCGTGTGGAATTGTACGTTTGTTACGTGATGCTCCAAGTATTATCATGTATTAATCATAATTGTTCTGGTGTCCTATTTAATGCTTAATACGAGTGAATCTTGCCTACAATTAACAGATTGGGGATAGTAGTATCTGCCATATTATCCAGACAAATAAATTAGTCTTTCACCAGCGTTCTTATTGGTCGAATAGCACTACTTGTGTGACTTATCCACTCTGTAATGGTAGATTGTCTTTCACCACGCTCCATGCGTTGGATAGCTCGGCTACCGGAGTTTAGCTAGTAATAATTACAAATAGCCTAGTTTGCCTTGAAGAGAAAGTGTCTCAGATCGCCCACAAGAGGGTTAGATATACCATAATTTAACTTAATTTATCTTGCTTCGACCGATAAGAAGCAAAAACCTTTATCGCATGGGATGGCAATGTTTGCGTTCAGGTTTGTAACATCCAATCCATGCACGCAAATCGAGCGGCTCACCTTTAGGCCGTTGTGGTAATATGGTAGATCGCAGTGTGGTAAATTCTTTCAATTATTACAAAAAATAATCTGAAGTAATGTCTTTTATATTAAATTTGTATATATTTAATTACTATATGAACGTGTGTTTCCATATAGGAATATTACATGCTCGGACGCAAGAAATAAATTACGATGGCATTGGTTGAAGCAGAATTACTTCAACAATTGAAAGTAGAGTACTCCTGTGCAGAGTTCAACCATACTATTAAGGTGAAAAAAGAACACCGAGACCAATTATTTATATTCCTGTTATTTTTTCAAAGCAAGTAATAAATGAAAATTAAAAATTGAAAGATAAAAAATTATATTTATCAAATCACAAAACCTCGTTGGCCGTAGAAAATGACATGGAGAGCAGCATACCTAGTGGAGAGTAAGAGTTTGCAGCAACTCCCGCAACATTTAATTACTCAAGCGGCTCAAAGTAATACTTAATTTTTTTTGGTAAATGAATTATTTAGTAGCTTTCTATGGGTATCGTAAAAAACAAGGCAAAATTACCTGTCTTCACTACATTGACGAACTCGAAAAGTCAACAAGAAATTATAGATTACGAATAGAAGTTTGTTTCTGGGAGTGGGTTAAAGAAGTTAACTTTCACTGTAAACCTGTGTGTAACTGCAGACAAAATAGTTACCTCCTTATAAATTATTAACATTGGTTCTAAAAATCAAACAGCTTCTGCTTTAAAATATTAATTGTAACTAAACCTTTACTAATTAGAATAAATATAGAAAGCTTCGCTCGAATTTCTCACAAAATGGTCATATGACAAAATATGTTTTGCAAAGGGATTCAAACAATGGTTTACTTACTCAGTTACCTGTTGTGTAACCATGAATATAATGAATGATAATTCCATACGTAACTATTTTGCGTAATTTGCCCATATAAGATTTTTTGTGTGTCCGGGTTTAAGGAGTAATTCTGAAATTTTATGGAATTGACACTCCGTCTTTACGCGTTAGAACACATACAGTGAGTAAATACAAAATAATAAGAATTTGTCTTAAATTGTGCTTGCCTCTTTTATTCACAAATTCGTAAACAAATGAAAATTTTCTCTTCATGGTAATCCACAATATAACCTATTTATAATACTAGACATTACTATAAGACATACATATTTATTTATTAGATAAGTGTTGACTACATGGTGATTACCGTGAGAAAGAATTCGCCGTCCATACGGCACCGATCAGTGGCAAATAGTCTTCAGTTGAAAGGAAGGTATTTTGTCTCTTATTGGTAATCACTTATTCTTCAGGTCTTTACTTTCCCATTATTCGTAGGTATAAAGAAAGTATAAAAACGTCCGAAAAGTAAATCGAGATCTCTTCAATCTTTGCGATAATGGTGTGTATGTGATTATTTTTTCTTTATACTATAACACACAAAATAATCAACGTATCCGAACCAAATTTGAATTTGGTTCGAGTACATTTGGAATAGGGACCTATTTCTGCAGACTCTTTCTGTCGCTTCAGACATGTGGGTGTTTATTCGTTTTAGCAGAATGATACTTTTGCACGCTGCCGCACACAAGCGGGAAAAGAAGGTGAACTAGGGTCAACGTTGAAATAAAATACTCTACACGCGTGATCATGTTCCATCAAGGATTGAAAGGAAAGGTTGGACTACAGCCGTATTCTTTGGAAGTTTATTTTTTTTTTTTGTTTTCAAAAAGGTAGTAGTAGAATTTTGTTTTTAAATTTTATACTGAATTTTTGTTTTTGAATTGAACAGATCCAGGAACACATTTGAACTTTGAAGAAATTTACAATCCTCTTATTTCTTTGCCAATTATTACTTTACATGAATTCGCTGGTTTGTATTTTGTTAGTAGAGTTAACTTTCATTCAATGTGATGTTTTTACTATGTTACATCAAAAGTAGTCGTGTCAAATTCAAATGAACATTGTTTATTTCATAATGTTTCAACTTTGAAAATATTATATGCAGTAATTTCATTGACTTTTTAATAATATAAAAATTCGTCGAAATTTGTTCGTAGTATAAGGATTAATGTCTCATATATGTCTCATTGACTTCGCAATGGAGGCCATATTTTCTTTATTAAAGCGAGCTATTAGTTCGTGTTTCATCAGTTGCCTGTACGTACCATCCTGTACTTTAACGGGTCGCGATTTTGCGTTCAATTACAGCCAGGCTGTTGCGAGTATTTTTGTGAATGTCCATGTTTCGCACCCGTAAAGAACTATCGGTCTGATAATAGTTTTATATACCTTATATTTCATATTTATTGACAACAGTTGCGAACCAATTAAATGCCTTAGAGTCCATAAGCATCGGTTCCCATGACTCAGTCGAGTTTTTACTTCTACCGTGATGTCATTGTCGACTCTGAGGGTAGATACAAGATATTTGAAATGTGGCACTGTTTCAAAGTTATATCTATCGAAGCTTATATTCTGACTTATCCTTTTTCCACTAATTCTATTGGATGTCATGTACTTGGTTTTCTCTTCGTTTATGCATAGACCAATATCTTCTGCTGCCTTTTTCAATCTATCAAATTCTTCCTTCACGGCTAGAACACTTCTTCCGACCACATCAATATCGTCAACAAATGCTAAGATCTGTGTGGATGTGTTGAATATTGTTCCGCTCCGGTTTACAGATATGGTTCGGATTACTTTTTCCAGGGCCAGGATGAATAATAAGTTCGAAAGGCAATCACTCCGCTTCAGTCCAGTTTCCACTTCAAACTCCTCCGTTTCTCCATTTGGAGTTCTGACTTTGTGTCTATGTTATCACAACGAGTCTGATCAATTTGTTTGGAATGTTTAACTCAGCCATAAACCTATACAGTTGATGTCTGTTCACCGATCTGTAATCCTGCCTAAAATCTATGAACAGTTGTCTTGTTTGGAACTTATTTGTCTTTTCCAATATTTGTCGTATTGTGAATATTTGGTCATTGGTCGACCTATTGAGCCGGAACCCGCACTGGTAGTCTCCCACAGCTTCCTCAACAATGGCTGCAATCTGTTGAATAAAATCTTCGGGAATACTTCATTTACAACATTGAGCGAACTGATTCCATGATAATTGCTACAGGTTGTTCTATTCCCTTTTTTGTGAATTGGGATAATGACACTTAGCTTCAATTCCCTAGGCATTTCTTTCTGTGCCATACTTCCTTTATCAGATCAGTGATCTCTCACCACAGAGCGTCTCCCCCATTCTTCAGCAGTTCTCCAGGAACACCAACGCTGCCAGGGGCCTTATTGTTTTGCAGCTTGCATATCTCTTCTTTTACTTCAGTATAAGTAGGTGGGGGATAGGACTGTCGTTGCTGCTGGTATCCACAACGTTCCCCGTTTGCCCTCTTCTCGTTTCTGAGTTCAGCAACACTTCAAAGTATTGTTTCCACCTTTCTGAGACAAACTGTAAAGTTCCAAGTAAAATCCCTCTTTCATTTCTTACTCTGTGCGAGTTTAGTTGGAATTCTTTTCGTGATATTTTGATACTCACGAACTTCCTTGTATCGCTCTGCTTATTTTGTTATTCAAGCAAAATTTTACATAACTTGCTCTCTTTGACATAGTAACGTCAATTTCTTCACCTTCTTTCTTTCACGTAACAGCAATTTCTTCACATTTTTTGTCATACCACATGTTCTGTTTTCTTTTCGTGACATTCCCGAATATTTCTTGAGAAATAGTCATCATAGTTTCGTTAAGTACCTAACTTCTTTCATTCAAGTGTAGCTGAAACGTTGGACATTCCACCAGTTACTTAGCCAATTTTTCTTGAACTTTTCACTTATGTGACTCGATTGCAATTTCCTGACGTCAAGATATGGTTATGGCGTTTTTGGCTGTTTGAATATCTTCTGCCCTTCTTGAATCTGCAATTTACTCTAACCAATGTGTGGTTAGATATGTGTGTCGTTCCTCTGCAGCTCTTCACGTTTGTCACGCTGTAACGTCAGAGTCAAGAAATTCTGTCGATTTGTGAATTATTAATATTTCTTCGCATTTCACAAGCCGAAAATTGCTAAGAAGATTACAGTCGGGCCGGACGCCGCTAAAACGGAAGGGGCGACGAACTTGGGACCCACCCTAAGCTTCTTCAGTTATTGAGGTATTGCTTGAACGTACATCTTTCACTTCCTAAGGAAGGTACTATTGTTCTCGAAGAATGTCGGCGAACGCGTGTGACCAGCGCACAATTCCCTTTGGTATTTCATTATTTCTGAAGGAAGAATTTGACCAAAGCGAGGCCCACTTTGGAATGTCTATGAAAGGAAGAATGTTAAGTTGTTGTGAATGAAGTACTTCGCCGGATGTGAAAAAAATGATATACTGAGAAAAGGGTGCGCGTGGGCGCCACGCTGGGACCGACGGCGGCTCGCCTTCGCGGTGGAGACATGGCGTTCGTAGAAGCCGAAGGGATGAACAAGAAGAGTACTTGCTCGGTGTGGTAGCGAAGGTGTGGTTATTTGCTGATCACGTGACTTCCTCTTCAGTATATATCGGGAGGAGTGAAGACCTCGAGGACGTTTTACGTGGAAGTAGATTCCGCAGGCACTTGAGATATGATCTGGCTATCATCGGTCGCCGAGAGCAAAGGTTCGTGAGGTTGCTGCGGGAGTCTCGGTAAAGTTGTTATTAGGTGCGACTGACGTAACTTGTAACAGTTAGTTGTTGGGGAAAACAACTTGTAATTTTGGAGGTTCAGATAACCTAGGGGATTTTTACTATTTAGTTGACTTCAACTAAATTTATCTACGTGTAATTAATGCTTTCCGATAGCATTACTTGTGTAATAACATATTTTTATATGTATTAATGATTTTGGAAGTTTGTCTCCATTTGTAAATTAAGATTACTGTTTAATTTGTATTAAATCATTATTTATTGTTATTACACGTGTGTTTAATTGCTCGGGAAACTGAGCTGAGGGCAGCGAACTCTACCATAAGGGTTATGGTATATATGAGTGAATCCCGCTTCTACCAAAAAATACTAACATCGCATCAGGGCTTGTGGTGTGATGTTACACACACACTTAGCATATTTTCTTTCTGTGATGCATTGATCGATTTGTTAATGTGATCGTTTGAGTTCCAGGTTATACTGTGAATGTCTGTCCATGGAAGCTGTGTGCTCCTTACGACTAAATCTCTTGCTATTGCAAAGCTGACCAGTCTGGATCCATTATCGTTACATTCTTCATGTAAACTATAAATTCCTGCCGCGTTCTTGAGGTAGACCTCTCGACCAACTTGGGTATTAAAATCGCCAATGACGATATTAATATCTGCTTTGGGAGTATTACCATATACCGTTTCCAGCTGAGCATAGAGATCGTCTTTCTCTGCTTCATCTTTTGCTTCGGTCGGGGCATGTGCGTTAGCTTTTTCCCTTTTGGATTAGCTCTGAGGGTGCACAGGTACTTGTATATTGGAGTGAAGTTGCTTACAAGGTGGTCTATTTTCTTGTTGACCAAAAATCCAGTGCCAAAAGCATGTTTATTGTCTGTTGTACTACTCAGGTAGAATGTGTGCGTTCTCGTTGCATGGACCCCACTGACTGTCCACCTCGTTTCAGGCATTACAGTTATGTGAATATTGAGATTGCACACATCGCTGAGTACATTTTATAGTGCACCCAGCCGGAACAAACCTGATGTTCCAAGTCGCAATTCTAATCATGTCCGGTTTTTGTTTGCTATGTCGTCTTCGTTTGTTCCATCCAATCCGAGGCAAATTTTGAGCTTCGAGAACATTAAGTTTTTATGGGTAGAGTTGTTAGCCCTATGCCAACCCTCCTCCTTTATCCGGGTTTGGGACCGGCAACGGCAGCTTCTGAGGTACTCGATCCCCCCAGAACCCACAGCACGCGGAGATATAATATTTTCACTAATATGATAGTAATACGTTGTATTTAATTATTAAATCTGAAGATTTGATCACAAAGGTTCACGCCTAAAACTGTTTTTGATATTATATATTTTTCTTTACTAAAACTCTTCAATTCAGTATTTATTTGTTATTTTTTATCAAGATATTTGTCGGGTAAATTTATTTTGGAGGCACCTTAATACAGAAAAAGAAGTATTTTAATACTATCTTAATCTTGTCTGGCCATGTGAAGTGGTCAACCTTTTCGCTCATGTTTCAATTTCATAACTTTAAACAATACTTCTTTAAGTGGAATTTAAAAATATTTCTCAAAATTGTTTCCAAGAATTTTCCTGTATTTTGTCTGCCTTTAAATTGTTTGTAAAAGTCTTGGAAGTCATTGTCGTAGTAATTGTTTTAAGTAATAGAAGCCTAGGAAACACCCCAACTAAACTAAAACAAAAGATATGAGAATTAAAAAATATACTCGCTTACCCCCATTTCAAGTCCTTCTGCCCCTCAGGTTATTTCTTTATATACTAGTTTCTATACTAAAGAACGTAACCCAGTGGTGGGTACCGTATTTCTAATTTGGAGATCATCGCATTCACGTATTTTTTTACGAGCAACGCGTAGTTTACATTCTTCAAAATTATTAGAAACATTTGAAGTTTAACGAAAGGATCTATTACAAACAAACCACAAATCGCTAGTACGTGTAGAAAATTAGGTTTAGCGTTTAATCCCTTGGGACTGATTTTTTGTTTATTTTAGTGAACTGGATTTGTTAACGCATTTTTCAATAGTCGACGAGATGCAAAATGACAACATTTTTTAAATAAAAAAAGATAGCCTTTTTGTAAACCAACTTCTTGTCCCGAAAGTATTCCAAAATGCTCGAAAATGTTTTTTTAGTTTCAAAAGAATTAATATGTCGTTGTGATTGAAACGGGTGTATTACAAAAAAAGTCAGTGATGCATATATTTTTTTATTGAATTTTTATAAATGTCAAGTTTGTGTAGTTTGTAGATGGAGTTTGCAGAGTCTCCACTATATGGTGCAGAAAGCAGGTTTATCTGTGTGGCGAAATGTTCGTATCTTTTAAGGAATTTATTAACATGTGTAGAAGATGATGTGTGTTTGGTGAATAGTATTTCATAGAATGTGACTATTGCACTAAATAATGCACTTGTGTCGATTACAAATTGTGTTCAATTTCCATAGTGATCCCATGCTAATTGAAATCTACAGTACCTACTTATCTCGCTGGATGAGTATATATATATTAAATCAACAGAAGTAATGAACTCTGAAAAGTTGATACTTAATACTTTGATCTATGTTTGTATGCGAATATGAATGGGATATGAAATTAATGAATGAAAATAATCTAGTCCGTAATAATGTTCTACTTGTTGATTCATTAATTGTTGAGGCTCACCTACTTTAGTAGTGAGTAGTGTAGTTCCTGAGAGAGAGGTGGGACTGAAGCGACCTGGGATTAGTCATATAAATACGTCGTTATGCCGAACTGAGTGTGCGTTGACTGGGTAAAATTTTCGAAGCGTTGCTCATACATATATGGAATTCGGATATGCCATCGATATTGTTTTCATAAACCCATTCACAACGTCATACTTCCTTTATTCGCTGTATCCGGAAGCTGCTCACAGTGTTTCTGTCAATGATTGGTTTCTATTTGCTTTACTACGAGATGTAATTGGTAATACCACAGTGTTTTTTTAATTGCTCATCTCTTTTGTTTCCAATTAGAGAGTGGCTTTGTATTGAGAGTTATATTGTTATGATAGAGATTGGCACGAAATTTTTTGTGACAAAATTTCTGACTTTTCGTTGAATAGAGAGGAAAGCTACGAACCGATGTCTTTAATATTGCTACATGCTATTAACTTCGATAGATTCAACCACTGTTGCGGAACTACAACAGTAGGCAAGATTAAAACGATCTCTCTTTATGTGGAGACTTTTTAAAAAAGTTAAAAATTAGTGAGACAATTGTGATCTTTTGATCTGTCAAATGCCTTTAGAATGACGGTGAGGATAGTCATTTGAAAATCAAAGTTTATCTTATCCCTGAAAAAGTAACAAAAGTTGTCTCAGCTCATTTAATGTTTAAATCATTTTACTTAAAAATGGTTTAAACATGTTTTTTTCGGATAGTTATTGAGCGATATTGCTTGATCAGATTGTGGTCAATGGAGTTAAATTAATGGTGAATGAAACACCCTTACCTCTTGGACGCCAACATCACTCATACGAGACTAGGCGAGGTGGAACCAGGTGTGGAACACCTTGGAAGGGTTCTGGAAAGTCGTGGGGGAAGAGGTTCTCTGTATAATAAGATTAATGTATCTGTATTTGAAGCGTTACGCCAGCATTCACTGAGCGCGCTCGGTTGACCGTGACACGGTTGGTCGTTCATTGCTTATGAAATCCTCAGCGTAGAAGAGATACTGACCAGTATTGGCAATATTCAGGAATAAAAGATGATAAATTGAAAAATCTTTCATTATTCAGCACAGTAAAAATAACGAATTAAAACTTATTCGTTATTCGACACACATTAATTGACGAACAACACGTTATTCTTTTATTGCACGTAAATAAATGAAGAATAAAGTTTCTTGCTTGCTTCCGCAGAGTATTGTCCATTACTGTATTGTCCTCCACGTGGACATATGCAGCTACTTTTTTGACAATAAATTTATTTATTTATTGATCCTTTCTTTTGACGTAAATAAAAACGAATACTAAGTTATTTTTTATTTTACGTAAATAAATGACTAATACAAAGTTCTTTTTTTTCAACTGACGAATAAATTGTCATTATCTCAATGTGCGACAGTAAATAAAAAATAACAAAGTATTCTTTTATTCTTGTACAGTGAGCAACATATAAAGCAATACTTTTTGTATTCCAATGAATAACTAATTCGAATAAGAATTGTAGTGGTAGGTACTTACAAACGAGTATTCACTAGTTTGCGAAGAAAATTCAGAATGTGGGGGTATTGAACAGAAAATTTCTACGCTGTGAACTTTTGTCAAGTTATACATCGACATTAATAATTGTAATAATCTCTAGATATGTACATATACATGTTGAATGAGATATGAGTGTGCGGATGTTCCGTACGGTGTATCTGAAGGCATGATGTGAGCCAAACGCAAGGCTATTGGCGCCCTTATATGGGAAACAGAAGATAAATATTTGAATACACAGATATAAAAAGCGGATGAAAAAGTAATTACGATATCTCTTCTCGGTATGTAGCTACGATCAAAGTGAAGTTATTGTATGTATCTGTGAAATAAATACTAATTCAGACGACTGTCTTGTTATTTACGAATAAATGTCAGATCTGGACGACAGCCAAGGAATCTTGCATGGTAAACTATGTCACATGTTATGAGAAACACACGTGCGTAAAATTTACCGTACTTTCTTGCAAAGTAATGAACGAATGTGTATTTCACTTATGAAATTATAGTGGCAGGTTGGCTTTATAATATTAATAGCTAGATATATCCCATTATGTGGGTTGTTTATATATTAATATTTATACATTTTCCCTGCCTGACGTTGTGCAAAAAAGAGGGGTTATTGACTGCCAATTCTCGATACAATTAAATGTTCTGGTCAACAATTTGTAAAGTGACATAAACAATAATGATTCTTCATCATTTGTATCATACAAATAGGCGCAAAATGTTATTACCCATAATCGTATTATTACACAACACTAAAAAATTTCATTTTGCCAGAATGTATATCCCAAGATCTGATCAAATTCTTGACTGCACAGATTTATGATACTTAAGAATAATTGAAACAGCGATAAGTTTCACATACTCGTGCGTCACTACGACCACTATTTGCATTTTAGTTAGTTATAATATATTTGAGGTAGCATTCATTTATACGTATAGCTTGAATAGTTATTAATTGTACCAAGAATACCACAATAAAAGAAAATATATTTTTTGAAACAATTCTTTATTCCTTATCCACAGAAGCACTGTAAAAGAATTACTGTTTATTCATTGTACAAGTAAATAAGATTTTGTCATTGTCTCATTGAGCGTCAAATACGTGCATAACATTTTATTCATTGTGCGATTATCAAGTGAATAACATTTTATTATTCATTGTATGTCAAACAATTGAATGACTTTTTATTCGTCATTCATTTCTGTCAAATAAAAGAACAATTGATCATTCGCCATTCATGTTCAAGTAAAAAGGAACTTCGCACCCGTTATTTATTTACTTCCAATAAAATAATAACTGTTATTCGTCAATCAATGAGTATCGAATAAAAGAATAGCCTACTATTCATTCTTTTTGTAAAATGAAAGAATGATTTTTTTTCGTCAAATAAATGAATATTTTTATTCTTAAAATTGCCATTTTCACTACTTAAAATATTGAATTATTTCAATTTATGATTATCCTATTATCGCGGTGTGAATCGTTCTGATTCTGAGCGACCCTGATACAATACAGAAAAGGATGATTGATTGAGAGTTCTTTAGGCACTTAGAACAATACACAATGTGCTGCATGAGCATCATACCATTTCAGTTGACTTTAAAAAATCTTTTCAATAGAGAATAATACTATTCGTTATAGTTTAAAAGTTCACAATAGTCAAACATTTCGATGCAATTGTTTATTCTTCGATATTATTCGAAAATACAATTAGCAATATCTGAAGAGTATCAAACATTTCATACGAAAATTAATCACATCTAAAATAGCGCATTGTATTAATTTGAATTTTTGTATTGTCAATAATAAAAAGAAAAATTAATGTATAAAATATTTTGTTGTGGATTTATTGCGGTCCACTTCTTAAACAGAAAGCAAGGGGTATTGCTCAAGAAACATGAAGCGATTCCTTTTTAACTAGATTGTTTTCGGAAGCGGAACAATTTAGAATTCAGTGTTTTGCGTAGTGAATCGAGTGTGTGATATGTAGTGTGCTGAAGTTCGGTAACGAAAACGTCCAAGAGATACATTTGGTTTTGCCGATGGAGACGTATTTAATGCAGACTATAATACAATGTACTATCAACAATTGCCGACTGGCATAGTCTACGGCAAGGTGAAAATTGCTACGGACAGGGACTCAAACCAGGTGGATGTCGTGTGCGGACTTCGGAGGTCGAGGCGGTGGGGTTGACAGCGCACGTGAGACCTTAGAAGAAGGTACCGCATTCGAGTCCCGGTTCGTCTCAATTTTCACTAGCTATAGTCAATGCAAATTTTCCTCCTTGAGTAGTTACTCGGAAGTTATTGAGAGGCCTTTTCAGACAACCCTAGACTTCTCCTCGGTAAGTACATCTCGGACCTTTATAATCCTCTGAGGAGTCGCAGGTATATGTCCCCATCGAAATCGTTTAAGAGACATTTTCCTACAATTCATTCACAGACCACATACATACGCTACTATTTGAGGTAAATAAATTACTAATATATAAATATTTGCAATAGTATGAAAATTTGTATTACAAAATATTGTTTTGTTTCACAGAAAACTTAACTATAACTTTACATTAATTAAAAAGGATAAAAGTAATTTATTACATTTATAAAATCTGTAAATAATTCTTTATTAAATATATTTAAACTTCTCCAAATGTACTCAATCAAATGAGTTTCAAACTTGGTTGTGCACATTCTGCCAATTCTTCGTCTCAAATCTTTTTTGATTTTAGACCACGTTGCTTCAATGTCTAAGTGTAAATGAAGCGACGAGCAGGATGTACAAAATTCTGTGAATGTTCACTGTCAAATGACGGTATCCAGGAGCTTCTTTTATCTGAGTGTTGTAGCCTTTCCAACCATCTGTTAATATTATCGTACCGAACTCGATGTTGTCAAAAATAACATTTGTTAGAGTTCCTTCGTTTCTTAGTGGTACAATTCGTAAAAAACATTTCTTGGAATTCCTGTCAATCCCATCGAGAACCCACCTGGTCTTCGTGATTCGTCCTCTATTATATTTCCTTCTTCAGAATGTACATTCGTCAATTTCAATTGTACAGTTCTCTCCTCCCAATTTTGAACTGTTTCTATCAACCAAGCTTTCAGCAATTTGCGGAATTCGTCTTGAAACGCAACTCCCTTTCCCTCATAAGCAAAATTTTGTGATATTTCAAAATCCAACCTATCAAAAGTAAAATTATTTTCTGGATTTGACATTTTGTATTCGAGAAACATGTGCCATTTCGAACAGAATCCTTCTTTCGGCAGTTCCAGTTATTGCATCTTAAATTTGGATCTTTGGACCAATTTCACATCACGGTCCAACGCCGTAGAAAAATAACCTTATTCTTCGTATATCCTTCCGCGAGTGCTGCTACCTCCACCATCGCCTCCATCTTCACACGTACAACATATTTTCTTAAAACTAAATCGCCGGGTCTAACAAACCTAACATCATTGTTCATGGCTAACCTAACATCATTGTTCATTATAATTGTTCATGGCTCGCTGTCGCGAGCCATATTATAACTAACATACCCCTAACATACTAACATAAACGGTGGCGGAGAGAAGAAAATAGTGCGGAACATTATTTATTTATAACTACCGTAAATATGAAGAGCGAGGAATACGACTTATATTTTCGGAACCGTAATAATATTTGTAGTATTATGACATTAATCATTTTTTCGAACCCTCTTTGGACCGTGAGGCGAAATTTGGCCGGATCTTTTGCTCTTCCTGTAACGAAATTCATAAGATTCTACATATTTTCGTCCATATATGTACAAACTTTTCAATATTCTGTACGACCGTTTCTTTATTTTCGTAATGTTTTTATTACAGTGTTTCGACTCTTCATTCAGTCTTCGTCAGGTATTCTCTAAACAAACTTACTCTGTTTAGTTACATGAAGTAATTTTTCGCAATCAGAAAAAATCAACATTAAACAATGAACAAGCATATTTTTTTTGGGGGGGGGGGCTTTAGGGCTCGTCAACATCAAAGGTCATTAGAGCCCTTAAAACTTGTACAGGAAGGGAAAATGCAATTAC
>NNCF01125920.1:0-128579 GCA_002313205.1 Laupala kohalensis | reverse complement strand
GCGTCGGGATCGAAAAGAACAAGAGGTGACCAAGGAAGGTCAGAAAAGAGAAAGGAAGGAGCATGGCACAAGCAAGTGGAAGCAATGCCAGACTCAGCTCGGGGCCCCGTGTTTGCCAAACACGTACTTACTAGATGTTAGTCCCCTGGGGTGAACAAGCATAACCACAGTAAACAACCCTAAATATAAACTTTCTGTGTTCGACCTTAAATTTAAACTTTGGATTGCATTCGTAGAGAAGCGTTGTAACAAAAACTAAGGAATAACAAAGTAATGATTTCTGAGTGGTTGAAAACAATATTGAAAAAAAAGAAAGATTAACAGTTTTAAACCAAACTACATTATTCAAAATTAGTAGTAACCGGCGTTACCCGGGAGGTTTTTTTATGTTACTACCTTCTTCAGAATGAATGTACTAAAAAAATATCACAAAGCAAAAAAAATTCTCAAATATTTCGGAAGGTGGCGTAAAAGCATAAAAGTTATGAGAAATAACTTCTTACCATAATTCACATCTTTATACTCGAAATGTTGAAAAATCTTTTCTTAACGAGTCTCAACAAGACATAATTTTCCAGCGAAACATATTTAAGTTTTCAGATAAAAATATTTGTGAATTTATTAATCAATAATTTCGTACTTAATGTATCTTGCATTTAAGTTGTACAAGACAGTTTATTGACATGAATGAATTAAGGCAGCTCCTTAACAACAAAAATTAATGTAATAAATGAATGGTATATAACTTACCATTATATTGTGCTGTTTCAGTTTTTCCACACGAAGCGTATGTTCTTTGTTCCACTATAAACGTAATAGAAACTAAAGACTCTATTCATATAAACAAACTTTGCATAAACTCCATTTCAGTGTTTACAACTGTTCTTTTCAAATTTTACTAAGACTGACTTTTCTTCAAAAATAGATCAAAATCTGATGGTGGTAATCAGTATCATATTAATTAAAGTGATTGCACTTACTTTTGGAAAAAATTTGGACCATGAATATGTAGGTCAGAATGAGAAAATTTAATGATCAGTAAATTAACGAGTAAAATATTATATATCCATAATAATATGTAAATGCCAAAGTGTGTTTGCTTGATTATGAGTAAACCACTGAACCGATCGTGATGAAATTTGGCAAGGAGATAGTTTAGATGTCCAGAATGAACACAGGCTAACTTTAGTTTTTAAAATCAGTTAGATAAAACATGATAATTGACGATGAATGTCGATACAGTCGAGGAAAATTCCGCTATATTCGCTTACGTCACAGACCAAATCTTGACTAGACACTTGATTGGAGAACCGCGACCAGAGTTAACAAAATTCAATAAGTAGAAGCCGCTACTGTACACCGTTCTGTGAAGCCTCATTGGCAGCGACACCTGTGGCAAAAGTGTAAATCTATGAACCACTATGAACTGTGGCTTCTATGTATACATTGGTTGATAGCATTGTGAGCGCTAATTCTAAACAGATATTATACTTAAAGAGGTATTTCATTTAGTTCGTACTTTTAAAATGTCGCTGTTTGTGTGTAAGTAATTTTCTTTTCGTTCAGTTACCCGATCATTAAGGAAATATGAGCATTTACATTCCGATCTGTGGGAGTCGGTGAGTAACAATACATACGGTACATTTTGACAGTAGAAAATTAGTGAAATAGTACCCAGAATGTATATGACTTTGGGAAAACTTTATTAAATTTCCAATTCTATTGTCTGAATTAGTATTTGATAACACTGATGTATTTTCAGTTGCATTTGAAAGTGTTCTCATCTTATATATTGTTGCCATTGATGTGTTCCCGTCTGCAGTCAAAATAAATATGAACCAATGTTTTTAATGTGTTTAATGTATTTCAAAATAATTCTCTTGTAAATGACCAATGTATTTATAAAAATATGTTGTATAAATTTTTCATAGCCATCAAAGTGCTTTTGATTTATAAATTGCTTTTCATTGTTTCATAACTCACTTTCATTTTCCTACGTTTATGAACAAAATATTTATTATATGTTTTAATTTTAGATTCTTGTTTGTGATATATGAAGAGGAAATTGTTCAATGTTCATTATTTCATTAACTTTTCAGGTGAATGAATTCATTCTAAATAAATATTTAGGACAATAAAATGTAGGAGACCTAGGGGTGAGGAGTATAGGGCATTTTCTATGGTCTTCTATACGAATCACTGCCTTCTGTATGGGATGAGGAACTAAACGATGTGAGGGGAAGTAAGCGGGAACCGATTGGATAAGACAAAATAACTGGACGTAATTAGCCCGATTGAGTAGGTCTTGGTTTCAAGTGAAGCGCTCAATTTCCCCTGAAGTTTGTAGTGAAGTGGTAGGGAGATGACGTAATTGAGAGTGCTCTATTGGTTGGCATGAGCGGTGAGGGTAGAGAAGGCGGTGGAGTAATACTGTTTCGCTACCAAACAGTTTAGTCCAGTCATTTGGTAGTTTGGCGGGAAAAAATATAGACTTTTTTTCTCAATCATTCCCTACGTTTTCGTGGGTGCTGTAAATATTTTTGGGAGAGACATAATTTGAAGTAAATTTAATGTGGTTTATTTATGTGTTGGAGAGTGTTCTCTAAAAGTGTGTAATTTTCGAGTTGTAAGCATATAGGCATATAAGCCTATTGTAAAATAGGTTATGGGGGTCCATTTCAAAATTTTGGTCAAAATTTACGCGCTTTTGTGCGATATCTGTTTGTCGGAAAAAATCTGTAAAGACTTAATTTGTAGTAAATTTAAAGTTCATTATTTTCGTATAAGTATACTTTTCCCTAGACACGCGTATTTTTCGAGTTATAAACAAAAAAACTAAAAAAAGAGCGTGTTTTTCGAATTTTTCTAAAAACGCACAGGGTTTACGAGGTGGCAAAGTTGAAAATCGGATTTAGCACACCTGAAAACAGAAGGAACGATCGAGAAAATACTAATGCATTTTTTTCCTGTATTGACCTTTTTTATTGCCNGTTTCGAATCGTGTATGAAAAATATTGTAAAACTATTTATTTCCTGAATTCACTACAACATGGACGTGACTTCTTGCGGGATTGCGAAGGGGGAAGGGATTTTTTTGAATTTCCCATAATTGAAGGGGTTGAGTGCTTGGAGGTATCATATTGAGAGTTTTGAGACTAATCCTTTCAAGTTGTATTTTATTTAACTAGTTCTATACGACAATGTTAAAATTTATTTTGCAATAATTTACCGTTTTAATTAAAACTGACAAATGTCCCAATAAAACATCATTCAAACACCTTCCATCCAGCTGAATCATTTTTGCTGAAATGTCTTCGGACATCTTCATCCACTCAACTCTTCAATACCTGTCTCTTATACACATCTAGATGTGTATAAGAGACAGGTAACATACACTGATTATTGAGGAAAAAGTTTTTGCAAGTGCAACAAGTTTTATAACATTAAAACTATGAGCAACATACAAACGACGTTTAATTTATCATTATTTGATAATGTTGCTAACGCTCCACAATTTCCGAGTAAAAGTAATTAAAAATACAGTTGTAAGTAGTTAAATGCTTTAATTTAAGAAAGTAATTTATGAAGGACAAAATCGATTATAATCGAATCCAATGCTTTCTCTATTTTGTGCATTTAACAAAGATAAACAAGGCTTTAAATCGTTAAATTTTGACGAATAGCTTAGAATTTAGTTTTTTCAAGCGTTCCAATGGAATGGTGCATGCTCGCTTCCGCCGTTCTGCCGTGCCTCTGTGAGTGGAGTAGGAAGGAAGGGTCGTGTGTTAATGTTTAATCGAAAAAGAATGGTTTAATCCATAGATTTTGGGGTCTTTCGGATACACTCTGACATGCTATCGCATAAATACAAGTTCACTACATATATGGTATGCATTAAATACTCCTAACTCTCCGAAGTGGTGTGCTAGGTTAAATGGTGACATTTCGATTGGTTTGTTTCTCTCGTGGAATTTACGTTGCTTGCTCAAGGGTGGATTCATCCATGGATTTATTTATTCTTGCTGGAGGTAAAACTGAAAATGGTGTGAATCAAACTGGAACACTACAAATTTTTCCGGTCCCGCCGAGAGTTTCACAGGGTTCCGGACCCAGGGTTTCACAGGCCTGCGCACTAAACCGTGCTTTCTTAGGTTGGTGTCACACGAACAGTAAAAGTGTCGCAGTGTCGCGCGACGCATTACTGTGCGTCGTAGAAGCACTGTGCTTCTAACGGACGCAGGCACACGAGTGACGCGCGACGATATTACTGTGTGCTCACTTCTTGGCTTGCGTCCGACATTTTTTGACCTGCGACATTCCTCTAGAAACACCCGACAATTTAATGGGCGGGAACTAGGAATAATAAATCATGGTCGTAATAACTGGCGAAATAGTCACAAATGTTATGATTTCAAGGGTGCTGAATCTGAATCTGAACTTATTTTTTGTATAAAATTGGGGGAACATGGTAAAAAATGACTTTGAAGCCGAAAATGTGCAAACTCATTTGAATTATTTTTTTCTGTTCAACTCGCGATTTTTCAGTCATTTATGGATATTTCCCTTGTAAATTTTAACAGTATAGTTTTCAACTATTGATTGTGAAAGTGACATAAGTTAAAAAGTCGTAACTTATTTTCCAACTGAGTGGTAATTTATTAAACATTTTGTGTGTGATTTTACGAGTTGGTGAATTGAATTGAGAAAGTTGAGTGAGGAAGTTCCGAGTTTGGAGATTTTACCTTCATCATATTAAAGCATAAGGCATAAGGAAGTTTTTCACCAAGTTGTATCTCATAATATGCAATAGCAAAAATATTATAGAATTTTAAAGAGCACCGTCCAAGCTGCGAACGAGGTGCGCTTAGCGATTTCAGCACAACAGGGTTTACGTTGAGAATAACATTTCTTTGGAATATTGTTTATGTTCTTCTGAATTCATTATATTATTATTTTTATGAATATTTTATAAACATTTTCTACAACGTTTTAAAATTAAAACATATTTATAATTACAATCTAAATCAACGCGTTTTTTAATCAATTGAATTATTTTGGAATTTCTAGCATATATATTGACATTTAAGTACGTTACAATATTTTAAAATCGATTGGTGATTCGCAATGAAAAATTGCACTCAATATTGGCTCACTAGGCAACCCTGCAGCCGTCTACCCAACTGGATTACAGTGAAATACTCAATACTGGAGGGATGGTCTAGGAAAAAGGCATTGCACTCCGGGTCACAAGGGAAAACCAAAGTCAATAGCGACACAGTTAACATTCTAGAGTGGTTAGTTTTCTTCACTTGGAGAGTTACTCAAGTTGATATACTTCAGTGAAAATGGTACGAAAATTTCATATTGAGAGCGAAATGATGATCAACGAAATTCTAAACCATCTACTTTGTGGAATATTTCCCGCTACAAGAATAAATCAAAAATATATTCATCGTGGTTGGAGATTGCTGAGGCATTGATTCCGGATTTTGAAAAAAACGGTAAAGTTGTAAAGAAAATTAATACGTGAAAATTTATATTATAAAATAACGTTCTTTTGGTATATCTTTTCGTGTATTAGACTTTTGTAATTGTAGACCTATGTTAGATTTTTGAGTTTTACTAGTAAATTTAATTGAAAGTATCTTGCACGTATAAATGTAAAATAATTAAAATAGGTTTTATCAAACATTATTTTTTTAAATGTTTATACAGTTTTGTTTGGTATAATGGATAAGTTAAATTTTTGTTGGGGGTGCGACTATTATTATGCGAACAAAAATTTAAATACTAATTATGAAGAATTAAATTAATGCGGTATTTTTAACAAATATTTTTTTCTGAAATTGTACTCAGAACATTATCGAAATCTACACTGTGGGGATACCCAGAAAAAGGCATTCCCTGGTTGTCTCCTCTGCGCATGCTCCGTGGTTCTATCTGCGCATGCGTCGTACTGAGCGTTTAAAGAAACGGACGACGGTCTGTTATTCCTCTCAAAAAACGCGCGTTCAATGTGGTGACCGTTCTGTCGTGCGACACTGCGACACTTTTACTGTTCATGTAACGCCAGCCTTAGGAAACGNTAGATGTGTATAAGAGACAGGCTCTACTGAGGGTTATGTTTCGAAATTCGGCACACGCATTTGCTAAGATCGGTTCAAGGGCTCTACTGAGGGTTATGTTTCGAAATTCGATATAGATTTTTCTTACATCAATACCGATTTAGAAAGTAGTTGTACAAAATCCATACTTTCACATTAGCAAAGCAGCTGGCATTTGCCAGTTGTTAACAAAAGTAAGTTATTTCTGTTAAATACGAAATGAAATTATAAACTAAGCTGTCTCAACAAATCTTGTTTTTCTCAGAAGCTATGGAAATTAAAGAAGATTGGAAATTAAAAATGCATTGTGCTGGGGTAGAATTCTGCTATGGTTAACTGAGTTGTATTTCTCACTCGCCGTGTTGTGATTGAAGCAGCTCAACCCGTCCGTTGAACACCTGTGTTTCGTTTGCAAAAACTAATCGCAGCTGTGTTGGCAATTGTCTGTAGATAGCGTGCGCGCGCTGGAGTTCATCGTCCTGAGACCTAGTTTTGCGAGTGCAGCAGCATCGTATGCAAATGGCCGCCGCGTCGCATTGAAGCGAGGTGAAGTGAAGCATTCTCCTTGCACTTTCCTGCGCTCGTTGCTTAGCCTCTCAAGCAGTTTGTCGACGAGAAGAAAAATGAAGGACGAACGCTTACCGAACACTTGTCTGTAGTTAACTTGAATTGCGCCATAGTTGCCCGGAGCCAGCCAGTGATCAAACTCGTGTTCTGCGCGGAGAAATAAGTATTCTGCTTACTTTAAGTAATTGTATTATAATTCATATCCTGCAGTTGAAATCTTATCACGTAGCAGGAAAATTAGTTAATAAAAGTTCCAATAGTTATGGTAAATCATATAAAGAAAACGCTCGGTAATGGTAGATTTCTCGCTCATTCCTGACAAGTTATATGTTTACATTATAATTTACGTCAATAAATTCCACATGTTCATATAATTTTCTGTTTTGCAAAACACTATTTATTCTTTATGCTGCAAGAAGTCATTAGAAAAATATATGTGCTACTCAAATAAATTTCAGGCTTGACATTTCATTTTGGTGATATCTCTGAAATTCAATTTTTATAATCAAGACTTTATTTTATATGTTTGCTCTGAGCTCAAGTTAAAAAGTGGAAGAACTTACTTGATGGAAGAACTTGGTAAATCATTGTATGTTTGTATTTCCTTTGATGAAACTGGCACACCATATTGTGTATCGGCATTTGAAAACTTTCCGAAACAAATAAGATTTCTTTAAATGTCAGGTGTTGGATATATCATTAATCGCATACTTCTGAGTTTGAAACTAGCATAAAAGTGATTCAATAACTCGCATATAAATATAATTACTTGACCAGAAAAAATGTGGAAGTATTAGTGAAAAGTGATATCAGTAATAAATTAAGTTGATATCAAAGAAGTAATGAGTTGTTCGAATGGCACTATCAAAGCTCCGCTCCATGCGTTATTATGTTAAGGATTATTCATGTTAAAAATGTAAATGTAAATGTTAGGTAAAATGTTAAATGATTCCACAATGTAATGTTTTATAAGCGTCCAGTGGTTTTCTTTTTACAAATATTGAAAATTGTTCTGATCACATTATAATTTCTCAAAAAATATTTTCTACTTTTTAGTGTAATTTGGCTTTAAAAATAAACCATTATTTATTTTTTGCTTTATAGTCTCCGGCTCGAATCCTTTTATACATCATTTCATTTGCTCCGTATTAAAATTTTTCATTCTTTCTTACTAAAGTTTTAGCTCTGAGTGTCTTTTCTTTTTGCCGTAGAGTGCTCCTGCCACGTCAAAATAAAAATAAATATCCTTCACTATTGAGCAAGCAATTGTTGTATAAACGTATGAATAGGCTAAATTCATTGTTTTTTGCATGAATCTTTTGGACAATAAATATGCAATTATAGCAGTTTTAATGAATTTCACTAAGACGTTTGGTATGAAAAAGCGATCTGATGCGATATTTTAGAGAAGGATCGTTTTAGTTCTTTGATATTAGGAAACACTTGTATGAACTCAAAAATACTTCCTAAAATTCGTAGTTAATAACATTTTATATAATGGTTGACCTTAAAAAGGTAAAACTATTAACAAAGAGGAACAAGAATTAATTGTGTTAAATATACTTTATTGTCAAAAAAGCAGTTGCAAACTGCGTATGACCACGTGGGGGGCAATAAACTAAGTTACTCTCCGTTGGGGGCAATAAACTAAGTTACAAGTAAGGGACCATCCCATCAATTCCGATCAAGGGCCCATGGGCAGTGGTGGATTTAATATTTACAAAAGAAATTATTTAATAAATACCTACTGTTAGAGAGAACCTTACAAATTAATTGCATATGCTTAAGGTACTTACGATGCAATTGGTAAACCACTTAGAAAAGGGGTGAAAGGTAATAGTACTTTCAAGAATAGAATTTAAACTGGGCCATAAACGTTTCTCGAAATTGAAAAAACCAATCAAGGAAGAATAATGTAATTTACAAGGTGCAATGTTAATGAGAGTACCATTACTTATGTAGACCAAACATCCCAAATGTCAAAGAAGAGCATGTATCAGCATAAAGCTGATTGTACGAAACTGGCTCAGAACTGTGCATTCGGTAAACATACCCACGGTAAAGACCATACCTTCTATTTCAATGATTTGGCCATCTTTGATCGGGAATCAGTTTACAAGAATAGACTAGTCAAGGAAATGGTATATGTGTAATAAATAATATAGGAGAAGTTGGCAACATTAAAGAGTGTTTGTAAACAAATTGGTGTTAGAAGTTAAGGTTACGTCACATAAGCTCAAAAATGCTCGATTTTATTAAAATTTTGTAAAATTGTTGATATTATGACTGTTAACAAGTGTACAAAGTTTTTTGATCTTCACGAGAATGGGATGGATGCCGTTACAATTTTAATTTAACATGGTCTCTTGTGGGATTTCACGAATTTTCAGCTTTATCTGAGAAAAACCTACGTAAGCACTTGCTGGAATTTCTTAAAACTATTTGAAATCATTCACTGGTATTATGGAAGTATTAAAACCGTACGACAATCATAAGTCACGGGATCTGAAGTGAGATATTTGATAAAAAGTATAATAATATCAGGCTACTCGAGATGACGGTTGCGAAATGTGACAACGCCGCACTACATCAAGCGAGACAATTTCTTCGTTGGCCACCAGTGTGTAAATTAGTGCCACGGCCCTTCTAACTTTCCCAAAACTTGGCGTTCAAAGAGATGAGAGGCATCGATGTATAATTTTTTTGTAACAAATTGAAATTGAAATAAATTGCTTTGAGCTATTCGTTGATGGAATTCTTTTTCAGAAATTACTTTGCCTTTTTCATAAAACGAGATTAGTATAGAGACAATCTTCAAACAATCATTGCCGGAAGTAACCTCAAAAACTTCCATCTGTTTATAGGAAACAAGATCGTCTATGATATACAATGCTACTAACTTGAGACAGTAAAATCCAACGTTGCCGCGAATAAAGTGTAAAATAACACGTATTATTTTAGTTCGTATTTTAATGAAATTTATGGTTTAATACATGTGACATACCCCAAGTGATATCATTAGTTTTAAAGAAGTATTCTCGTTACACTTTGATTTCTTACGGCATAGTTTAAAATGAAATATTTTTCCTTCTGTAAGTTACAATCCAGGTGAAGTCACGTTAAAAGTTCGAAAATTCAAATGAATGAATATATAAGATTATGTGTAGTAGAGTAGAGAGGAGGATTATATATGAAGTATGATATATTGTGTAAGGAAGTACATAATACGTGAATATAATTGTAGATAGTTGTAGTGTGTTGTAGTAATGTATCTCTTTTCTTTTAAAATGTATTAACGATAAATGAGATGATCACAAATCTTGTTGTTCTTTTAGTCCTGAGGAAGACAGTAAATTTGTCGAAATGTCGGCTGGTACGAAATAGTGCTTTGATTGGATTGGAGTAACTTTTTCTCAAGAACCTCGTTAATAGTAATAGTCAAGAACTAAAATGGTGTCATTATTATTATTTAGAATTTTTTCAGAACGTAATTCGAGGAAAGCTGTGAATCTTTTTAATTTATTTATTTGTTTACAGAAATCTCTTTAATTAATATTTTACCTGGTGGTGTGATTCTCCACAATTTAAGATATTTATGTATGTTTGTGAACTCCAGAATAGGAAAATATCGACCCATAATAAAATACTTGCTACGAGTCGCCTCATGTGAGGATCATAATCTCTATGAGATCACCTCAGTGGTCTGTGGGTCTCGAAAGTTAAATGTCAATGGTTAAAGTAACATAATTGTTTATTTGCGCTAAATACAAGCGATCTGAGTACGCACGGTCACACGAGGTGAGCATAACGTTTTAGGTAAAAAACAGCAAAATTTGATTATTTTTTAAAATTTCCTTTTGTACAATGTCATGTGGATATTAATTTTCCTATGTATTTCCTGAACCGCGCATGCTATCGAAAAATTTTACGAAAGATAAAGAGTATCAAATTATTCGTCCATTAAGTATCTTACACTTAATATTCGGCGCACAGTCAATAGTATAACTGTAATAAACAGTCAAATTACGACATTTTTGGGACATTATGGAGGAAATTCACACTTTGTGCCTAAAAAATGTTATTGTAAAATTTGATCTACGTGATAAAAAATTCTCTAACTCGTGCATCGACATCAAGAGTTACTGAAATGTATTGAAACTGTGAGTTGGAGAGTGACAAAGAAATCAATTACACGATCAGTTGCACTCAACATATTTTTTAAATCTTCGTACTGATTTGAAAGGCATATAAGAACTCCCACGCAGAAACCGCCGGCGTTGAACCGACTTGACGATCGTCGCAACGTGTTTCGACGTTGAGGTCGAGTCGAATAAACAACTAAACGACGCCGTCCGACGTCGTGTCGCCCGGAACTCGAAGCCGGACGACTGAGCTATACGACTTCGAGACGACGAAATTGACTATGTACCCTGTAAAATTGACTACGATCAACTGTATCCTGAAGATATTTTGAATAGTTGGTTAATATTGCCCAACTAATTATTATTTTAAATTATGTTGTTGTTGTTAATATACATTAAATACCTCGTTAATTCTCAGAAAATAGAATTTTTATAATTAGTCATCTGTATAACAATGCAAACGTCTTGAATAATTAAATATTTTAAATGTCCCCGTTTTGAATTAATTGTTAATTTCTGACTTTGCCTTTGGACGACATCAAACGTGACATCGGAAACTCAAAATGACTGATAGGCATGACATATTCACGTTTCAGTTCATATTATAATTAATTTCCCCTTATTTTCTTTTATCTCAATTTCATCGTAGCGTAAAATGTTTATCAAATTATATTTTTTATTACTCATATGTTTATGACGTATTCTTTGTAGAAAAGAAAGATTGGTATTAACAGAAAATATTTTCTGCTTACTAGAAGTTTACTTTCACTATTGTTTTGGCTGAATTACTAAAAGTTCACTTTCGTTGCACTTTTTTGGTTTAATTACTTCGTTGAAGTACAGAGCCTTCCTTCCCGCCAGCTCATTTATCAAGATGTTACTCGTCAATTGAAAATGATCAATGGAGAAGATGAAGCGAAAAATATTGGTATATTTGTCGGAAGCGCTCATTGGTGGAGTGCGGTGACTGCGCGATTCATGGTCGCATTTGGCAATGGCGGTCGCAGCACGACGCGATCGAGTGTCTTCTTCCGGGAAGGGGCTGGGCGCTAGGCTACCCCTGCTGGCTAATAATAGAGACCTCGTTCGCGTGGTGGGTCATTCGCGAAACGTGCTCCGCATATTGATAGGAAACACTGAGCGACGGCTTTTCCTTGCGAATGTAGATTTATCCAATATTGTGTGATAAATGGATATTATGATAACACTCATAAGGTTCATACTTGTTAGCGTCAGTTGCTTATTTAGATTAAAATGTAAATAAGAAAATTATAATATTCTTCCTGAATGAAGAACTGATATTGACAAGAAAAAATGTATTTCTGTATTATAATACAATGCAAATCATAGACATCTACCTGCGCCTATTAGAAGGCTTGATGAAGAAAGTTTCCATAGAATGCATACATCCTTGTAAGTACTTTATTCAAATTTTCTAATTTTCTATGTTTCCCTCCACTGTTACTATCAAGCCACTTTCCTTTTGTATACGGAAATCACATAAAATTAAAATTTACATTTTAGAGTGAAAGTCTCAATCTAGATATTAGGAACCTTTGTAACTAGTTCATAAAAAGTTTGCTTTTCGGGTATAGCTGAAAGTTATATACTCCACCATCACAATACAAATAGACAAAAAAAAATTGTCATCGTGAATTGGGATGGTTACGGTAATGGCATTTGGAGTGTTTAAACTTCCAAATGAAAGCAATCAGACGAATACGACAATTTCATTTTATTTTTATTTTTATTTTCAATAGTTGTTAGTACGCAATAAATAACAATGATGCGTTTGATTTACGAGGGCATGCACTTAGGACACTAGATTGCCAGTAATCTTTGAATGACCCAGTTTCATGGTTCATGAGTGAAAGAGCGGTCTCAGTGTTAATATAAAAGAGGAAGGTCAATGTAAGAAAAAAAATTGTCGTCAAAAAGATAATGCTTTAAATGAATTTCATTGTGTCCATAGTTTCTTGTGAAGCGCATTCATTTTAGATATGAATTAATTTCTTTATTTATTGTAGCAGCGCCATGCTCTCAAGACTCGAAAGCCACTTTTTATTGCATACTTTTTTATTTGAAATCTTGAAATCATCAACATAATTTTTTCAAAATCAATAAAACAAAATTAAAAAATATTACACATTCATTAGAGTTGTAATATATTAACATTTTACCAAAAAACAACTTTTATTAGCTTTTGATGAAATTAAAACGTAAAATTCTTGTGAGTTGACTACGAAAGTAGAGAAAATAAAAATCTTAACGTTTCGGGGATATTACTTTGTTACGACTCAATACAAGTATGGACAATGCATCGAAAAATCTGGTTAACCATCACTACACCATATCCTCACAACATTCTAACATATTAGCTAACAAATTATCGTGGATACTTCACCACTTTAGTGTGAAGCTGTGTCAATAACTACATTGTAAGATAATTAGTAATAAAAAGGTCAGTCGCTTCAGACTTGTCAGAAAGTACAACTCCGCTCATATCTTTCCCTGGGAATGAACCGGCTTGATGTAAGTAAAAGTTAACAGTCACAAGTCGTCGTGGTCGCTGCCGCCGTCGTCAGTGTCAGTGAACCACGAGCCATGCGTCAGTCGGTCGCTCTGTCCATTCAGAAGAAGAAGAAGAAGCAGCAGCAGCAGCAGCAGCAGCAGTGAAAGTAAGGCATCGAAGACACGTTCCTTCATCCCTACATTCGAAGAGCGGAGTTTCACACGGTCAGGGATACACTGACCCCACTATGACGCCATGGCCATGGCTTGGGATGAATTACGTTTTCATACAATGACTAGTTTACTGCGTTTAAATTTATCAAACTATATACCTCTTTACATACACTAATATACACAAGAAAATTAAGATTAATTGATTATTTATGACGAGTACAGGAAAAACATGAAAATATAAATAAAACAAAAAGTTTTTTTAGAATAGTTCGCTAATGTTGTGTCATTTCCCTTGATTTATTCAACACCAATAACGGTCTTTTTAGATTATTTTTACCTGTCTCTCAATCCCACCCCCTGCCCTAAGGGTGCTAGGGGTATATTATCTCCAATGTGGACTGATTGTGAAGTTACAAAGCATCGGTGGCGAACTTATCCATCTCAACGGCGCCGTCGTCCACGAGGTCTTTGTGGAATTCATTGAGGTCACGTCATACTACAGAATAGAATGTTCTTAGTATTGACGGGAGAATTACTATGATATTTACTCATTTAAATAATATGACGAAGATCAGTCAAAAGTGGATTGATTTGATGAATTTTAAAGGTTTCTTAATCTGCTCTGGAGCACTTTCTGGATCGGACCTTTGGCCTCCTTGCTCCTTTATGGCCGGCGGAGGTCAATGTCGCCCTCAGGGAAGAGAGAGTAACAGCAACAGCAGCCACAGCGGCGCAAAAACACGTGGAGTTTCGAGTCGCCCTACGCAGCTCAGACGCAGCTTTCACGGCCTGCACCCGAGGCGACACGACGACGCAGAACCTCAGGAAGCGACGCGACGCCTGTCTGGATGGAGAACAACCTGTTTTCTGCACCTTGATGAGGGATCTGGTGGCTGTTGCTCTGGAGACAAACAGCGCTTCATCTGCTCACTCATGTGAAAGAGTTGGTGAAAGAAAGATATATCATTCGGGATCAAAACTTTCGGTTAGGTAATTTTTACTAACAAAATACCTTCTTTATACTTCTCGACAAATTGGTTCCGATACCTAGCGAACAAGCACAATCTGTTTTTCTTTACTGTAAGGAAAGAACCAGGAGTTTCATATCTGTTAATTTAGCATACTCGATTCGAATAGGTTTTCGATATTTCAAAGCCGACTGATTTTTCAAAATGTACCTAATTTTCAAAAGTCATCCAAATAATTTCCATTCGTAGATTTCCATGTGAAGTGAATGGAAAGTCGCGAACTCGGTCAAGACCTTCCGCGGTCTTCTCCGATCTCTCATGAATTTCGATGGGACAAAACACTCGAGTACCCTCAAGGAAATCGGTGTACTCTCGAGGAAATTTCCCATCCATAAGTGGCACTGGCTCGACAGATATTATTTTACAAGTATGTTGATCTAGATGTAGCGAATTTTTGTATTCACTCTTAAATACAAGTGAACAAATTCTACCCTCTAAAATATGTTAGAGGATTATTGTGGTGAAACAGGTCTCCCCGTTTTTCAGAAGAAGTATCTTCCCAGGAGAGCCGCACGAGGAAATTTCTCTTAGTTCGGGGGAAACCCAAGTCATGTGTAATGTTCTTTGTATGTTAAGATCATGTTATATCAAATGTATTCAAATTTGCAATCATTTTTGAGAATGTGAAATATTTTCACAATTTGCCTCGATTTAATGAATCATATACTTTTTGGTTTCTTTTAATAGTTAAATGGGGCGTGGCATGAAGTTAAAATGATTCATTTTATTTTATCTGTTACATAGGCCAAATGATTATTTGATTCCGATTTTGCTTCCCTGATGGAATTCGGGTATCTTGAGATCCGCTATGAATGAATGGGTCGCATGTTTTGCGAAAAGTGGCTGTTATTGCTTTCAAAATATACCGTAATATTAGGATTTTTCCATATCATTCATTTACTTCATTTTAGTAATAATAATATGTTTAAGCTGTGATAACCGATTAACTTCGTTTCATTACAAATATGAAAGTTCTCCTTTTAACTCGTACGAAATACTCCTTTTAACTCTTACGAATGCTAAGTAAAATTTAAATATGCTCTATTAAAGTATAAAGAGATATTGGTACAACTCAAAGAATTTTGAGATTATCCTTTGAAACATTCCAAGCAATTTAACCGGAGTCGTTCGGATGGACCACAATAATTATTTTTATAATGCTATAACCTATTAAATTGAATATTTGTGTTTCATCTGCTAAATTGTTACTATTTTATTTTCCCTTTCAAGTAAAGTACGTTAAAAAAGTAATCCCTTTTAAGAACATCTTTCGAAAGGGAATAAATGTCTTTTCGTGCCTTGCAAAAATGAACTAATTATTTTAAAAAACACTTTTTAATGTACTTTCGTTTCCAACTTACAATTAGTTTTCATTTTGAGTATACGCACTAAAAATAAATATAGAAATTAATCCTTCCTACTATAATAACATTAATAAAGTATACTCTGCAATTAAATACAATAAATTAAAAAACAAATTAATCTCTTCGTTGATATAATCAATTGGTGAGGTATGACGCTATATTGGTCGTTTGTACCTATTGAATCATACAGTTATCTCTCTCTCTCTCTCTTGATCATTCTAAAATACCAACGCGAGCCATCGTGTTGGTGTGCTGGCGAAGAGGCGTGAGACCATGCTGGCGTTGGGTTCGCCCTCCAGACGCCCTTCGTCGAGGGCGCCTATTACCCTCCTCGGCGCGGCGGCTGGTACGCCATATCGATCCGCACTCGACACGCGCAGCGTCGAGCCAGTGACTGAGTCTCACCGAGGGTGACTGAGAAGAACACGACTATACGAACAATCTACTCATTCATTGGTGAAGGCAGAAAAATTGAACTCTCTCTCTTAACCAGAAGTGGGTGGGAGTGAGTTTGTGCTGCCTACCTTTCGAGTAAACCATTTACTTGTAATGAACTTAACAACAGAGCTTTGGTACAACTACCATAGAACCACACGATTATCCGAAAGGGGGTGAAATTTCTACATTGTAGAAAATACATTGCCAACACAGTCTAAGCACTTCATTTCATCAGTATTGAATTTCAGAGTCAAGTCTAAAAGGATATTCTTTCTCATAAGGTCCTTTTCAGCGATAAAATGCGGAGGTCATTTCATAGCTAGTTTCTTAGTCAACTACATATTTTCTTTATCACTTATTGAAATGTAAGCCTGTGTTTTGAGGGAAGTAAACGCGTCTTCGTCTACCTACAGTTGTAGAACTGAATAAATTATGTCCCAAGTGCCATTGCCATTTATGGCATCAATCCTGAAATGTGATTTGTAAGGCGCATTTTTTATACCCCATTATATCAAACTGTCCAAATTGTGACATAATGTTCTGATAAAAAAGGTTCTTAGAACAACTTTCTTGGTGCGAAGCTCGTTTGGTGAAACCTAGTACTATATAAAGTATTGTGCTTCGTAAAATTTTCCCAATGACCGGTAGCTTGTTTTTCCATGTTTACTGGAATTCTACGGGAATTCCAAATGGGTAATATTTATAATAAAATCTGAGTGTATTTCTACATAGCCTAGGAAATGTCTTCATGGAAATTATATTCGAAATTTTGAAGCTTAAATGAAAAAATATTGTTGCACATCTTACGGGTCGTTGATGTAAAGTGCACCATGTAGAGTACATGTAAGAGGTGTCTTATTGGGCCATCAAGGAGTTATGTTTTATAATACATTTATGTCATCCGTCACCAAAATATGAAGAAAAAGGGAAGAGGAGTAACAGAAAAAAGCAAGCATTCAGTGATATCTGGGAGTGTGGAATAAACGAATACAAGTGTCTAAACGAAGCCACAATTTGTGACGGCTTTCTTTCAATTGAGATGGTTAAACAGCTGAAGGTGTAAAATGTCCTCGAGCTATAACTTCCTGTAACATTTATAGGTTGACATGAATCCCATCTGACAATTTTATTTCGTTTTTAGACATGAGACGTATACAAATGAGACTGCTTTAAATGTCGTCATGGATCTTCCCCAGTTCAAAACAGAAACTCCACGGAGTCTGTAGTGGGAAAAAGAGGAATCATCAGAGTACGTCCTTCAAATTCACTAAACCAGCATTTCTACAAGGAGCATGATAACAAGGATTCAATCGATTCGTGCACCTCAAATAAGCCGAGATGACGTTGTTCACTGTCCAGCTTTCGTCGAAGACCGCCTAAAATAGCGACAACGCCTATGCTAGGGCAAGTCATTTTTTTAAATACGTAGATGGTGGTGCACATCTGTGCCTAAAGAGGAGTAAAATCTTTTCACTTGACTTCCCCATTTAAAGTCTCGACATAGATATTTCTGTTAATTATCAGTGAGACGTATATTGCATTGTGTTGTTTACTAAAAGGAGTATATTTTTGACCGTTATCATTTGTTCGGAGATGTGTATTTTGTTTTATTTTTTTAAACATACGTTATACCAGCAAAATGTTCCCAATCGTTTCACCAACATGTGTTTTCTTGTGAACCAATATCCATTTTTGATCCGGATTTCTTTCATTTTTAACCCTCGTTGTTCATTTTGCCAAGTGTGTCACTTACCCAGATCTCGACAATGGACAGGAAATTAAAATAAAAAGGTATTTTGGAAAATCCTTTGAACTGGGTGATTACGTTACAGAAGGTACCTAGAGCAAAATTTTTATTTTTCTTGCTTCAATTGTTTAGACTCTGCGTCAATCAGTTGATCAGTTAGGCCAACGCCGCTTATACTTTATAGAGATACTAGCCCAGTACCTGCAACTGGTCGCGTGAATTTTGTGATATGGATCCGACTTTGTCCTCGTTGGTATCCACTGAGAATGTTGTCCATTAACGTTATTGGTTTGCTAGTATTGGTGTGTATACTCAATCCCTTGTTTTCACTCTTACGTTTGTATTTTAAACATCCACTAAGAGATATTCTGGGACCAATAAGTATGAAATAAATATAAATTATTATCCGGCGTTGCCTTGTTTTTACATATTCTGATCCTCTTAAATACAGAATACAAATAACTGTCGTCTGAACTTACACTGAACTGTATCGGGAGTTTAATATTTCGTCACAGCAACCACTAACACTATAAATGACTGAAAGTAATGTCACTTTCTGTATGCTTTTGTGTTCCACTCCTCCCAATCCACACCTGTAGATACACCTCATGTGTCATGCAACTCATGTGTTTTGAATAGTTACATAACGTCATGGAGAGTACGACTATTAATCTCAAAAACATGTAAACCATAGATTCGACTCTAATAAAGGTTTTCTAAATAATTTTTAAACCTCGCCCTTCCCACCCCATCCTTCAGAGAGCCCTACTCCCATGTGGTCTGAACCTCTAACTTAATGACATTGGAAGTATAATTATAAATCTCAGCAATTCTGAAAACTATAGATCCGATGCAAATAAGTCCTTTTCAATTATTTTTTTCGTGTCACTCTCCTACTTACTCTCCCATTAGTGTGAGATTGTCTTGTTTACGGGGGTTGAACTGAGACAAACGGTATATAGGGCGACGCCGAAAACTCAGAACTCGTCACTGATATCTATTATTTTCGATAATTTGTACACAACAGCCCCTTCCCTTGGAGTGAAAGGGGTGTAAAAGACCTGATTTTGGATTTTGGAGTTTTCTAAAATGTCACTTCTAATTTCAGAGGTCCCCTGAATAGAAATCTCAACACTAATATAAGTCATTTTCGACTATTTCATCATTTTCTCATTGCGTAACGAAACGGTGTATATTCCCTCACCACGATCGTGCACTTAAGTGGCATTGAGAGTCTGACCCTGCTCTTCTAAGACAGTAAAACTGATGTATTCAACACCAGTGTTGGGCGTTTTTGAAAACATTTACCTACTACTCGTCCCCATCCCTACACCAGGGATACTGGGTTTAATATCGCCAATATGGACTAATTGTGAATTTACGCAGCATCGGGGGCTTCCTTGCCCATCTCAACTGCACCGATAATAGTATCAAATATGATATACGATTTTTCCATTATTTTTATGTCACCCACTTCCCATCCCTTCCCCAGGGATGTTAGGGGTGTCTTATTCGCGCAGTACTTGTTATCTGATAACCAGTCATCGTGTATCACGTTTGGTTGAAATTGCTCCAGACATTCCTGAGTTATAGTGGGATACATAGATACAACCTTCCAACCCCTATTTTACCCTCTTAGGGGTGAAGTTTCGTAAAATAGTTTCTTACCGGACGTCTACATCTTAAAAGGAATCTACCTGCCCCATTTTGAGTTTGTTGGCTTTGCAGTTCCTGAGATTTCGTGATCAGTCTATGTACTCAAGAAACATGTACTAATCTTTTTCCAAATACTCTCCTAATTATCAGTTTTTGTTTTATATTTTTGTTCTTGAAATTTCATCTCTAGAATTTTCGTCTCATTAAGCGTTTAGTCGAATTCGTGTTTATCTACCGAGTATAGTGTTTGGAAATCTCCATGAGACGTCGTGTCTAAATATAGGCGGTGTCTTGAAATTCTTTTGGTCATAACCAGGGCCCGGATTTTGATGACGTAATCTTCGTTTCCTTGTGCAGTATGCTTTACTCTTAAGTTTTAAACTCCTGAACGCGAATCTCTGGTTATAAAAATATTAATTTTATTGGGCATTTTTTCGTCATATTTTCTGCTTTTTAAATTTTAGGTCATTTTTAAATTATTACGTAATTTTTTGCGATTTACTCCCTTTTCTGACTCCTCTTTCTTTTTTGCAAGAAATTAGATTAACTAAAATTATTAAATTATTCAACATTTATTTTTAATCTAACGAAATAATTGGATATTTGATCAGTAAGTCGACAATGTACGTGTTGAGAGTCGATTTCTTACCTATACCGTACATATTGTTGTCGCAGCAAGCAATTTTCCTATTTCCAATGTACCTGTGGTAGCAAAAAAGGTCCCTCGACAATATGCAAGTTGAAAGGCAAGCGTTTGATCCGCTATTTTCGTTGTCACAGATTTAATTATGTACAGATTTTCTGAGAGGAAAGTTTGGTGTTTAGTTCAGTGTTTGTAGTTTCATTCAGCCATGCCTAAAACAAAGCCATCTAAAACTTGTCATTTAAGACAAATTGTATCTGAATTCGGCGATGTTTTCTCTACGGACGGTGAAGTGATATTTTGTGAGATATGCGAAATAAAGGTATCAGCCGAAAGAAAATTCTCTATTCGGCAACATGAGGGTCGCGATAAGCATGTACGGGCAGTGGAACTCGCAAGTAAGAAGAAATCCACGCACCTTTTACTGCAGCAAAGTGTAACCATGAAGGAAAAATCGTCAGATTTGTACAGAGACTTTTGTGAAGCTTTAGTTTCTGCAAACATCCCATTTTGAATATTGAACAATGAAGAGTTTTCTGGAACTACATTTCGGACGTCCTATCCCAGACGAATCAACTCTTTGGAAGAACTACCTGTCACAATGTTACGATAACACCATTAACAAGATATGGGGAAAAGTACATGGAAAGAAGATTTTCATATCCATTGACGAAACGAGTGATGTAGAAAATCGTTGCAAGTGAGGTATTAGAAACTCTTAATCACTCCGCAATTTGTACATTCTTTGATAAATGTATATTTTTGTTGGGGCCTGAGGGTACCAGAAATCTTGCTTTTTGTGTCAGACGCAGCGCCATACATTGTGAAAGCAGGAAAGTCAATACAAGCTTTTTACCCTAAAATGGTGCACATTACTTACTTAGCACACGCTATACATAGGGTGGCAGAGGAAGTTAGAGCACATTTTTCTCAAGTGGATGTCTAGTGTCAAAGACGAAGAAATTTTTTGTCAAGGTTCCCTCTCGTAAACTGCTCTTGAAGTCCATGGCTCCCGGTATTCTACTCCCACCAGAACCTGTCACCACCCGATGGGGCACCTGGATAGATTCAGTAATATACAAAGTGATTATAATTAATGTTCAACTTTGAAACAGCTGTAAAAAACGAACCACTGCTCAGAATGACATGAAATTTGAACTGAATGTACTTGAAGGGAGAAATGGTATGGCATAAGAAAAAAATGTTTCCAAATTTTGGAAATAGATGACGCTTTAATCGTCATAATATGCAATATAAAAACGCGGGGTATCAGCCTGGCCATCAAGATCACCTGATCTTAATCCGTTTGACTTCTGGCTGGGAGGTTGTCTGAAAAATGTTGTGTTCAGTGGTCCGATTGCAAACTTAGGCGAATTGAAGGCACGCATTGCGCAACACATTCACAACGTGACCCCTGAGACACTCCGATCTGTTGTGGAACATGCTGCTTCTCGGTTTCAACTTGTGGCAAAAAACGGTGGACAACATATTGAAAATGTCTTGCGATAATTAATCTATTTCATTGTCGCTTTTTATGAGGTTTTTGGCCTCAGGACAATTAAAAACTGATTCAATTGTTGCTGAAATTTGTAACAAATTTTTATGCCATACCATTTCCCACTTCCTCAAGTACATTCACTTCAAATTTCAGATTATTCTGAGCAATGATTCCTTTTTTACAGCTTTTGAAAGTTGAACTTTAAATATAATCGCCCTATATTATTGAGATCATTTCCAAATGATGAAGCGTGTTGTCGAAAGACTAAATCCTGACGACGCTACTGCAATTGATACGGCTTAAACACTATTTTCAAACAGTTAAATTGAAGGATAGCTAGCCTTCATAAAGGCAAATTTCAGTTGCTTAACACAAGGAATCACACGTATACAGGAGAGAGATGCAAGTCTGGAAAGTTCTTTAACTCTAGTTAACAAAATTGCATCTGATTTGAAAAGTGTAGGGGGAGAAGTAGGAAGAAGGGTATCTAAGAAAGTGGAAAATGTTCTGGATAAAAACTCTGGATACAAAACTCCGTGTCGCATTTCTCAAGTGCTAACTGGTGAAACTTTGATACTTCCTTCATTGAAGAAAATTGCACTGCCACTGATTTAGCGTATTTCAAGTATGCTCCAGTTGTATCAGCGGATGTGGAAAGGAGTTTCTTACAGTACTAAAATGTGCTTTCCGACAACAGGCTTTCCCTAACTTTCGCATGCTGCTGGTTGGTTATCTACTGCAATAATTCTGAATAAGGTAGATTTTTTTATACGTTCATTTTCCTAGACCACACAAATTTGCGAGTTTAAATTAATATTAATTTTAATTTCAGTTCTAACGTTACTGAAGCAAGTATTGTGCTGTACTCTCATACTTCGAAATAAAGAAAAAACATTTAAAGTTATTTTATTGATCATTTTTATATATTTTTAGGTCAACAAAATCCGGGCCCTGGTCATTACTTTGTTCAATTCTTTCTCTGTATGACTCGCAACATCCAGTGAAATGCTGTAATATGTGTCTCAACGTAGGGCAGTGGAGAGTTCCTTCTCGATTTGGATAAGTACTGGAAAGACTTCGGGACACTGAAAGATTTTCAGTAACGTAAATATATGACATTTTTATGAAGTAAGTTATTCATGATTAACTTCTGACCGGGAGGGAAGATCCCATTGAACTACCTACCTGATATATTGTGGTTAAAACGTAATATTTGGAAATTTTGCTCTTTTTCTTACTTTTAATAATTAAGGGGGGTGGCGTAGTTTTTATTTATAGACAATCTTTATTTGACTATTCAAACAATAATTTTTTGTAATGAGGTATATGTCACACTCGTTTGTGTTTTGGTCCTGTTCGTGTTACGCTGAATAAATTGTTGACATAATTATGGAACACCAAATGCTCATTCTCTGTGTAGATGATGGTTTTCATGCAATCATTCACGTTCGCCTTGTGTCTGTGGAGGCTTTGATGCAGTAGCGTCATGATTCCATTCACATTCCATCCCTCTCCCATTTACGATGTAGCGTGAGTCGTAGAGAACGTAGACGTCTTTCGTGTGGGCGTCATTGTCAACTGCAGCACGCGTCGCTATCGAGGACACCGCCAGTGGGGACGGCTTCGTTCACCTTTGCCAGGAAGAAGATTCAACATGCCCTTCCCTCACCCGCTCATTCGTTTATTATCACTTCCGTTGTATTATCACTTTTCTAGCAAACGCTTCTCTTATATTAATTCACCCGTTACTACCCTTGTGTCATCCCGCATCTACATTTTTGCCTGTCTGGAGGAGTAATAATTCAACGAAAATCGTGGATCGAAGAATTTCTTCAGCATCTCCGTGACTGACGAAGGTGAAAGCCAAAACATGTGTCTTTCAATATGTGTGTGGTTTTTGTGTTCTTTCTAATTTTTGATAGCCCTAAAACCATTTTTATATATTTTTGACTATATAATAGGTATGTGCAATGTGTAAACAAATTAATAAAAACTACTCAAAATGTCGCCGGTTGGAAGAAACTTTTCCTGAAGATACAAAAGAAATTAATTTTTCTTTAGGGATTTTTTTGGTATTTAGGTCAAATAAAACCAAAACGAATTTTAAAAAATCATGCTGAAGCGACGGTTAGACCTTTAATTTTGATCAGCATCAGAACTACAAGAGAAACAAGGAAACACGGCATCATGAAAGCATAAATTAAAAAATAAGCATGGACAAACAAGTCATCACTTCACTGAAAGAAAACAGAAAAACAACTACTAAAATTAACTACTTAAAAATATATCAAATACAGCCACCCATTCCAAACTCCAAAATCATACACATGCTACAAATCAACTTGGGCCACTACCTACTACAAATACTACATGTTTACTCTGTGTTTACAATTAATCAAGCAAGCATGGAATAACTATTCTGCCACAGCATCAATAAAACTGTTGCCAACTCTAAGCAACTTCATAACTGATTTCTTTACAATTAAGTATAATATAAAGCTCCATATAATAATAATAATATATACAAACATAGCTTACGAAAAAATTATATACGTAATAATAGTTATACACATTACAATACATGGAATTTAATTTATCTACATCAGTCTTTCTGTTGCATCCTTTCGTTATAGTATTTAAGAAAAATGACAGATTTTGTAAATAGATCTTTTATATAATTGTACTATACTTTTACCGTGTGATGGAGTTCTCTTTTCTCTGGTATTTAAATGGGGGAGGTGGGAGGTTTGACATTAACACCCTTCTGAAGGACTTAATGTCTTCCATGAATAATATAAAATTTTGGCTTTGCCATAAGTAACTCATATTTCAGTTTTGCAGTCTTCTAATTGGAAGTAAGTGATATTGATATTTTATCTAATACAAATGCTCATCGTTTTATTTCCACACAAATTCTCGTTTGGATTTGTGGATCTCAATGAGTTTGCGACGTTTGTCTCAATTACAATGATGGTCGCAGATAAATCTGTGATAAGTGTCAAATATTATAATATCCCTTCTGTTTTCGGAGAACCCACTGCATTGGTGATGACGTAAATTGCGGTCATCGACGTCTATGAAGTTTAGCTGAGTGGCTGCGACACTAGGTGTATTTACATCCCAGAGCCCAGCGATGTGGAATGTGGGGGCTGATTCTCCCTCGGGATTTCTTGGCTTCTATTCTGTTTGGACTCTTCTCTCGTCTGGGTATGCTATTCTTTTGTTCATTCTTTTTTATTTTTCGCTTTTGGGAGAGTGAGAATGCAAAGTTCAATAGTAGGAACGCAAGTAAGAGTCCTAATGGCTGATCAATGATTTTGGGTTGGAAGAACGTGTTTTGCTGCTGCAGGTATGAGTTTTGGAGACATTGTTACTAAATTCGCTCTCGATGTACATAGGTTTCTATTTTTTTTTAAATATGTGACATTTGACTTTTGTTTATACATTTGCCATAGTTTTTTCACGGGTGCTCAGAATACATCGTAGAATTTTGTTTTTCGAGGATGGAGGAACGACTTGATGTGTGATCCAAATCCATACTAATTTATAAATGCGAAAGTGTGTCTGTCTGTTTGCCACCTTTTCACAGCCAAACAACTGAACCGATCTGGTGTAATTTGGCAAGGAGGTAGTTTAGATGTTCAGGAAGAACACAGAACAACTTTTACTTCCAAAATGCGTGAAAAGAAAGACAGAAAATGATTTGTGACGGCGTCAATGAAGTCGGGGAAGTAATCCACTTCTTTCGCTTACGCTGTTTACATGGTTAGAGATAAGTCACATGTATGGAAGTATGTTTGGCAATGTTGTTCACCTCAAAGAGTTCTACAAAAAAATCCGCGATAACGCATGTCTATCTACAAAGCCTAAATGATCTAAAAAACGTTATTAAAAATGGAAATGTTAAATTACAATTTAAGAGAGTAATTTAAAAAAGAAAAATTCATCATAAATTCTACCCGTTCTTTGTTTTGTGCATTTAACAAAGACAAAAAAAAGACTGGAAATCCTTAAATTTGGACGTTTAGTTTAGATTTTACAACCATTTTAATGAAATGATGCACTTCCACCGATGGGTCTAACCTGAAAGCCAAAATTTGTCCTGCGCGGTTCCCGGAGAGTGGGTTCGTTCTACCTGATATGCTGAGGTGAATAGAGACACTTCAGATGTTACTTCAGAGTTGGACCACCATTGTGGAAGGCGGAGGGTAAACAATCCTAGAACTCGTTATTTGCTCAAGGTTGGTTTCATTCAAGAATTTATTCTTGCTGCTCGAGGTGAAAATAAAAATGACTTATACAATGAAGTTTTGTATTAAAATTGTATTGTTATGAATTTGTAAAATTAGGATACTGTACATTAGTTTTTAAATACCAGTAAGTAAAATTATTTAAACCTTACTATATAGGTAAATTTTATCTTTTTCTTTGTAAAGTGAAAATGGTCTAGGAAAAATTCCGGACAACACCGGGTTTTTATCTAGTGTGTTATAAAAGTACCATACTCATGTTCATCTTTTTAGCGTATTTCAAAAGATTTTAGTCAGGTTTGTTAGTGCTGGCCGATCAGTATCGGGAGAACATGGCTAAATTTGGATTTACCCTTTTAGTGAGAAAGAAGTATTACCTTGGGGATGAACATTCCGCCTAGGTTTACATGAATATATTTAGTAAGTTAACCGTGAATTACTGCGGAAACTCTGAAAGCCCATGAGTCGCCTGCGAGTGGATCGTACTGACGAATAAGGAGAAAACGTGATGAATATTCATCGAGGGAAGTGCGCTCCAGTGGCATCAGGGACGAGGACACAAAAATGCATGTATGCTGCGCTGCTTTGGCAAACATCTCTTCCTTCCTCTATGGTTACTGCGGTGGCACGGACCATACAGTTTTGCAAAATGTAGTTTCCATACGCAGGTGAAATATTTCTCCTCCGTCATGTTCTTAGAATGAGTAGATGAGACATTAGCATATTCTTTGACTCTGTATTTCGTACTGTTTGAATATTATCTGTAGATATAAAAATTAATCTTTCTTTGACCTTTGTATAAATATCTACCCTCTTACGTATATTTGTCAAATTGTGCGTAATTTTGTGAAACGATTCAGAAGAGATTGTATAATAAGTTCGATTTAGTAACATTAATCAGAAAAAATAATAAATTGAAATGAGAACATAGATGTGAACAAAGTCTGCAGTTCACGACACATGTAGTAAATCCAGACGAATTAAAAAAAATACAATTATATCACTTTGGATTAATAAGAGATTGGATTTTTTTACTTATAACGTGGTAAGAACGCACTTTTCAAAGAAAATGTTTCTTTACAAAAGAAGAGGCAGCACAAAATTCAGACAACTTACTTCCTACGCTTTTTCTATCGGACAAATAATTTTCCCGCTATAGCGCGTCGAATTCATATCCAGCAGAATTTATAAGTCCAACGCTCTCTTATTCTAGAAACCTATTTGTCAGACAAGAAAAACGGAAAGGAATAGATTACTGGAAACTTTGTCTAGTTTCTAGCTGCAATAAGTATTTTCTCTGGAAACGCGTGTTTTCTGCAATAAACAAAAAAAAAAACGTTTTAAAATGTGATTTTTTGTAGTTCTTCGATGTTTCTGTACTTCCTGAAATTTTTCGAAGTGGAAAAGTAAATAATCGTAATCAACATCTTAAAATGCAAGAAGTAGCAAATTTGTCGATAGTTTCCACAACATTTTTAGACAAAATTTCCATCCTCTACTACATCTGAGGAGAAAAACTCGTATAATTATACGTTATAGTAAGTTTTTCTAGTTTATTAATTCAAATAAACATTTTCTTCGTACAGTGCACAGTTTTTATTATTTATATTAATAATAAATCAAAAACTAAAACAGCGCGATTTTCTAGAAGTTTTTGAGGTTTTGGATTTTTTTAAAAACAAGATTGTGTTAGTTTACGAACTAAAGGTAATAAATTATTAATTCAATAGACAATAAATACTTACCCACATTTTTCCAAAAAACGGTCCACATGTGGTCACAGACTGGTTGGCTTCCATAACTTATTTTAGCTTCAGATATAGCTAAAAATGGTAATATCTTCTGTTCATTTTTATTTAGCTTAAATATTGCTGTTGTGATGAAGAAGACACTGCCACCTCTGTTGACATGGAATCTCAGTCCCCAACCGCCGAACCCACTCCGGTCCCCACCCCCGAACTTCAGGCCAACTACACCATGGAGTGCGGAAACGTATTCATACCTACTAAACACATCAAGTCAAAACCCATATTAGGAAACCGCCTCCTTCACCTGAGCAACAGATTTTCTCCAATAACCCCCCTTTGTATCGTCCACAGACGTGACTCCTTCTTCATCAAGATCCTCTCAAAACCAATTATCTACTCCTGTCCAGCCCTCTACCTCAGCCACTCAAGCAAATGAACAATTCTCCACCTTCTAGCTGACCACTTGAACTACTTTTCCAACGGCCGCAGAGGTGGTAATACCTATATTAAAAATTTCGCGAGAGCTCCTCCGTGTCCTCCATATACCGTCAAAATCTACCCTTACTGGGCGCAACTCTCGCACCCACTTCATAGTTCATGTTCCAACCTTCCATGACCACCAGGCGGTTATGAGAAAACTGGATCCAGCCATCTCCTACGTCTTCCATCGCGTGACTGAAGAGAAGTGCCACCGCCTGGTGCTTCGTGGTTTACAGTCCAACGAAGATGACACAACATACATGGAAGCACAAGGGTTCAGAGTTTTTCACGTGTCTGAGGTGCAGAGGAAGACGGGACCAGGATCTGATCGCACCCACCTGAGACTCAACACCGTAGAGATACCCCATGCCGACACCGCCACGTTCAAGGCCAACCTCCGTTACCTCGGACAACTGAAAGTCTATGTCGAAGAAAGCCATCGACGAAAGTGGATCACCCACTGAAGGAAGTGTCAATCGCGGGGCTACACAAGGAATCACTATGGTCGCGATGTCACCTGCCCACACTCTGGTGGACCCCATCCGCTCACAGAAAACGCACGACCAGAACGTCTCACCTGTGCTAACTGCGCAGGCGACCATACTGCCTCATGATCAGACTGCCCTGCATATCAGGACATTAAACGCCGTCGCGAGGAACAGCTTCTCAGGTCCAGCCCTTAAAAAATGTAAAACCCTTCTTCCAGGCCACTTTCACTCCCTCTACTCGCCAGCTATTTGTCTCACAGAACCTTCCAGGTTCGTTACCAACGCTCCCCTACCTCCACCCGCTCCACAGCTGCTGGGGTTCCTCAAGGAAGCGTCTGGGGTCCGACTCTATTCTCTATCTTCACTTCTGACCTCCCTCATTCCGAACGCGTCACAGAATTTCTATTCGCTGACGACATAGCCTACATTGCCAGACACCGTTCCCTCAGATTCATCATCCAAAACCTCCAAAGAGCCACCACCCTACTCGACACTCTCCGCTAATGGACGTAAACTGAACTCCACCAAATGCCAAGCCACCGTCTTCAACCGCCAATTCCGCGCACCTGTTTCTTCAACCTCCCCTCCCTCGCCATTCGCCAACTGTCAATCCCCTGAGACCCATTGGTCAAGTATCTTCGTCTGACTATTGATCGCGGGCTCAACTGGGAGAGTCACACGAAAGAACTGAAGAAAAAATATCTCAGCGCTATAGCAGACTAAAGTCTATTCTTGCAAACAAAAGGATCAAGCTGCACATAAAGCTTAGGTTCTACAAGGCCTGCGTTCGGAGTTTAGCACTTTACACCTGTGGCAGCTGGGCAACCGTCTCCCCAACTTATCACAAACACCTCCTCGCCCTAGAGAAACGGATTTTAAGACATGCCGTTAAACCACCGATACTTACGCCAAACACCAACATCCTTCAGCAGACCAAACTCCCCACAATAACTGAAACCATATACACGCATGCCCGCAAATCCATTCTACCGCTTTTCAAGCCAACCCTACCCAGACCTTCTTCACACCCTTTTCTACTCATCTCACACGGACAGTTACTCGTTACTCTTTCCGTCGCTACAAGTCTGATTTTCTTAACCTACCCATACCCATATGAAACACAAGTCTACAGCTTTTCAAACTACCCACCCTGCCCAACCCCATTTGTCGTTTGTCGTCTCCATCATTCCCTAACACCCCAGCGCCCCGCAATGTCGCCGGACACCGGTGGACCTGGGACGACTGAAAAAGAAGAAGAGAAGCAGTATACGTAACATCTGTGTGTAATAATCAGGAAGAGCGCAAAACTGCAGGCCTCACATCTAGTGACAATACGACAGCGGAGGTGATGAAGATACGTTATGTTCTAACAAACAAAAAGTAGGAAAAAAGATTTAAGTTTAGTGAACTCCAAATATTTACTTTTGACCTCTGTAAACTATCCTTTTCGTAAGGAAAATTTTCTTGTACAAAAGAAGTACCCATCCTTATCAAATTAAGAAATAAATACGATTCCATTTTTAACGAAACGTTATTCCATTAATAAAAATTTAAGAAAACTATACTCCTCTCCTATCAGCGTTTTTCTTTGTCCCAAAAATCGTTTGATTCTGCATTTGCATCGAGAAATTAAGTGTACTTTTCCAATTACTATTATAAGTTTCGATCGTTAAATGAAGATATGGTCCGCAACACATTGCATCTCCGATTTAATATGCATGTGAATATTCAAGCCAAGAAACATGACAGTATTCAGTTTGCCCTAAATTATTGATAAAAGTAACTTCTTTTATTGAATTATTAACTTATATTGCCCTCACGCTACTTACAAATGGAAACATTAAAGCTTCAAGTTAATCTAGATCCTGTGAATCCAAGAAAGTTTAGTGTCTCCCATTAATAAATGTAGTTCCAACGCTACATATTGCACGTTCAATGGTTTTATGTTGACAAAATCACATTAAATTTAAAATAAATTATAACCGTTGAAGGTTTATTGTGTTTTCAACGTATAAGTGAAAATGATTCGTTTCTCTTGGTTTAGAAGAAACATATTCTAGACGTAGACAAGTTCCAGATCTTTCACGACAAAAATGTTGAATGAATGCTCTGTAGAGCTTTTATTCCGAGTTCCTTCTAGTCTAGTGGTAACTTCTTCAGCACATCCTTGAGTCGTAGAGCATGGGTTCAAACTGTGTTTGACCGAACTAGGTGAGGTTTTCTACTGGGGTTTGGTACCGTAAGTTCCCTGGCAAACCAACATCTCCCTTTACAAATTTTCTCTCCAAAATCAGATTAGGTGGAAGAGCAGACCTCATGGCCTAAATCTTTCCATAAGACATTAAATTAAATAAAGTTTCATAAACAACACAATAATTCTCCGAAAATCTTGTAATTCTTTTGACTTAAATTATTGTATATTATTCAGCAAATTGAAGAAACTTATCCAAGATTAAACTTCAGCCATTCCTGTGAAACATTGAATGAGCCTTTCAAAACCATTACACGTATTGCGAATTCGTTTATATAGTTTTCAGGGAAAATAAAGTATTCTTAATAATACCTCTCTTGTTACACCATATTATGCTGTAACAGTAAACTCATCGTGGCATGAGTTTCTTGGTGTTGGTGAATCCTTTACAAAGGAACGACATGCAGAGTTGCGTTCCTCCTCATGCCTAGAGATCTATATCGCGATATTGGCTTCTGTTATCGAATAGCAAGAAGGGGTTAACAATTTCCTGACATCTGCGTCCACGCACTCCCCAGCTTCCGCGCAGTGAAACTAGCGAGTTCGTGGAAACGTTAAAGAAAATTTCTAAAGACAAAGCAATACATTTCAGTTTTCATTATAAACAAAATCAGTAACAAAAACATTATAAACAAAGGTAAAACGAAATGAGAACACGGAATAAGCAACAAAAATCATATGGAAATAAAGTATTACACTTTTTTGTGGAATACTAAGTAATGTCATTTAATATTACTCTTCATAATTAATTACCAAATATTTCACACATAGTGAACAAAGCGCATTACCTCTGCGTTCATCACACGAAGAGTTCACTCGCTCTCAAATTTCCCCACCTCTTATAATCCTCTGTGACAGCGCTTTGGCCAACTCTGGCAACAGCCTGCCTTTGAGGTAGAGCGCGTGGCGTGCCATGCTGCTCGTACGTCCTCTAGTTAAGAACCCTACTTAACTTTATATATTTACTAATTAAATAAATAATGGAAGACTTACGACCTTTTAAGGACGAAAAGTATTTTGTAATAACGACTCAACATTTCGACTTTCGTTGTGAAAAGAGAGTTGAAATGTTGTGAGGTTTTTCCACAAAATATATACAGTTCGTCCTAATACTGTAAGTCTTCCATTATTTATTTAAGTAGATTATATAACGGACATTTAATGGAAGTAGAATGTATATACTTACAGTTATTCATGAACCGATCAACACTATCATAAAGCCATTTAACCAAAAAAAGTAGTTTGTTCAGATCTTTCTTTTGTACAAGTAATCATGGTTGACTAATACATTTGTAAAATAAATATTCCTTTGTTTACAGGTTCGTGTTACATTTTTTGATTAAGGAAACATAATTGGTAAGTTATTACACCACTTTCGTTGACAACTTAATTTCTTCCACTTTCGTCAATAGTATAAGCCTTGGATGAGAATTGAAAATGTGAAAAGTGTTTGGAACACGAGGAAATAAAATACGCTCACCCTTCTATAAATTCGAAGAAAATTTATTGAGCAATAAATTTACGTCGGATGGTTCGTGCGCTTACAACGTAAAGCGATAAATTCCGTATCTTACTGCGGTGGAAGCAAGAGAAAATGGTGTACAGCGAAAATAACACGAGTTGAGTAGAAACTGCGATAAGTAAGATGAATAATATTTTGCATCACTTGACAACTTATGACTTTTAGAGTCCTGTAGAATATAGTTTTGTACAGAAGAATATACATTTTATCGACATTGTTTGGGACCAAAAGTTCTCACTTGTGAACCACTCGAATGATAAAAAACATTTAATAACTAATTACCAACAGTGCTTTAATTTTCAATTGATCTCCAAAACAACGTTCGACAAACTTAACATTGATTGCCCAGAGAACAGAATTTTGTAAACTTAACAAGTTCTTATTTCTCTGACAGTGGAATGATCATCTCGTCAAGAAATTATATTGCACATGATCAGAAACCCTTACTGTCATTCAAACATAGTTTAAATTGAATTTACGATGGTTTACTATTATCATTGATATCAAAATTTATTTCACACCTACATAAAGACTTTGCCAAAGATAGAAAAATTACCTTTCAGGTAGTAAACCTGTCTTATCTGTTGTTGCGGACACTCTCCATTTGTTCGGTTCTAAGGCAGAAGTACATCATTAACCGACCTCCCCCGACTGAAATTCTCAGAAATACCATGCTCTAGCACAAATTTCGATTAATTTAACCATTCATCTTAAAATTTTATACGACGAATCATTTTTCTCATAGATGAATAAAACAATATTTGATCTACACTTCTACAACATTCTATTATTGAGATTGCAGCTCACCAATAAACGTACTTATAATTGAAATCGTAATTACAATATATCCAGGGACAAAATACGGCAGGGCCGGGCAAGATGCTCATATACTTAGGTGAGTTAATATCTTGGTTAGTCATCGTTAGTTCAAATTTTGTTTTAACCGTTTAACTGACATGGGGGAAATTGACTTCGGGGTAGGACTTCGTGGGATGATGGTATCGCAAAAGATCATTGATTGTCAAAGAAAGCCCAATAACCAGCAATTTTCGTGAACGAAACTCTCAAAAGTTTTCACTTTAATGTAATTATTGAACACTTAAAATTCATTATCATCGGCGTAGTAACGTAATCGGTAGCGTGCTTGCCCAGCATGTACAGAGCTGAAGTGCTATCCGCGAATAGGTTGTTTTTGTAAAATTGATTTTTCAGAATATTAATAATTTTATTTACAGTATAGTTTTAATAATACCTGTTGATAAAAATTTTAATAATACTTTTAATTTTTTTAAAATTATCACGCTTTTTTATTTGTTTTAAATTACAACCATAACTTGTAAAAGTAAATCCTCCTGTCTCTAGAAATCCATGTTCAACTTATAAAGATTTTCGTAAACGATACTATAATAATAATAATAATAATAATAATCCCCTTCTGTAATTAAACCTTCAGTTCTGTAAACCTTAAAAGGAAGTGCTAGCTTAATGTTGAATTTTGTTGTTATCGGAACGTATCGCATCGTTGTTTTCAAAGTAATAGTTACATCCTCACGTGTGATTAGAACGTCTAAAATAATATGTTTGTTTCGTACGCAGATAAAGAAATTGCAAGGAGTTGAAGAAAGGACTTTAGTCATTTCTCAAAGTTGTGGTTGAAAGGTGGTGTTGTTAATTTGAAAGGTTACTAGAATAACATAATTTAATCGCATCAAAATCTTCTGCTTCAGTCGCAAAAAGGAATGGAGGTGGGAGAAGACGTTTACAGCTTGTCAATAGACAAGCTGTCAGAAGAGAAATTAGTTTGTATAGAACTCATTCATTATTAATAATTATAGTGTACTATTATTTATAGTTTTTGAAAATAATTATTTTTTATGGAATTGTTAATAATATTAAAAATATTTTTACCAAAAGAGCTACCCTGAAGGAGAACAGAACCCCAGATACCCGCGTCGTGATCTAACATGCTACCGATTACGCTATTGCGTTGTTGATTATTGCGGTTAATTGCTCAATATTTTCAACAAACTCCCTGAACTTGTTTATAAATAACCCCCTAATCTGCACAAATTATTAAATAACAAAGAATTCAGTCACTCCCCTCTTACTTTCTCTGAACAAAACTCTGTGTAAATCTAGGTGCAAGACCTTGATCATTGATGCTTCTACGTCCTTTACTAGCCCTGTCACCAAGTGTACACACAAAATCTGACAATCCAGTGAGGGCACCTCTAGAAACTGCATTTACCTTTCACGTTGCACTATCTGTAAGAGTTTGTATGGAGGAGAAACAACTACTCTCAACATTAGGATGGGCAATCTCTGAGTTTTTCTTGCGATAAATTCATTTCTTCTTTTTCAGTTCCGTCCCACGATAATTGTATAATAAAAAATGTAATGAATATTTTAAAGTTATGATTTTGGAAACTCTCCCCAAACATTACCAACCCATAGATGTAAAAACACGTGAATTAGGTTTCATCTGATCCCTAGGAGTCTCTACGTATCCCGGTTTAAATGGTCACCAGTAAATTCTTCAAAATTCAATTTCGAATTTCCCTCTTTTCTTTCCTCTTCCTTCATCTTACGGTCGGTCAACGTAATCCTAAGAGATAATATTATCATTTTCTACATGAGTGAAGATGGCACCAGCCGAAACGTCTCCTCCAATTTTTGAGTGGCTTTTATGTGTTTTCTTTTGTCATTAACTTAAAAACTTTTTAATTTATAGAAGAGAGTAGTGTTGCTTTATTTTCAAGATTTCCCTATTTATACGAGGGCTGGTACACACACACATATATACACAGGCAGTTTCTTTATACAGATTTAAATTGCAAGCGCATATTTTTGCACCAGTTGGCAGCATATGTATGCTTGTCGTATCGGCTGTGTGAAAACTCGTAGGTACGCAGTCAGTCATTGGCAACCAGTGCACGATGTTGTTGCAACAGCGTGCAGTTTGTGCTTTTTTGTAGGCCAAAAGACTGTCCACAGAAGAAGAGCATCACAAAATGCATGCTGTGTACGGTGACAACTGTTTCTCACGGAAAGCTGCCTTCAATTGGATCTAGAAGCTTAACAAGGGAAGGAAATGCATCAGAGATGGTAGCGTTCTAGTGGCCCGTCAGACGTGTCTTCTGCAGTTACAGTAATCATTCGTATTGATCGGCTTGTGACGATAGATGATGAAGCACGTGCTGTAGGCTGTTGTCATTGAACCGCATGGAATAACTTGCAGGAGCAGTTGCTCTTTCGTTAAGTTTGTGCACAATGGGTGCCCCACCAGTGTCTGAGGAACGCAAAAAAAAAAAGAAGAATGGGTCTATCCTTGCAGCATCTCACTCGGTACACTTAGGAAGGCAAGGACTCTATGGCACGAATTGTTACGGGGGGCGAGTCATGGGTTCACGTATACTTGCGACCTCTATCTGATGTCACATAAACATAGGGGTCAATGTCGGATGGTGATTGTACGGAAAAGTTTGGACGGATAGATCTATAACTACAGATAGTACTTATACAAGTAGATTGACAGTAATTGTAGAATAACATTTAAAGAAGCATTCAAATAAAGTAGTGTATTTGCTTTCAAGGACTTCAAATTGCTTGGCATTCCAATTTTGCCAAAACCCTCTAGGCACGTATTAATATATTTATTCCTTCCATGGATAAACAGTGACGTCTATGGAGATCTTGTTTAACTCCTTGTAGTCTCTAATTTGCAAGATTATGTAAGAAGGATTTCGCGAAAAATTGAGTTAGATATGGAGGATCCGTCTCGACCACTTTTGGTATTGCTCGTGACGATAAGTGCGACTACTTCCTCGCGGAATAGTTGCTGCGCGAGTGAGTATGTATCAATACGGGATGTAGAGGAAACAGTACCGGAGCGGACCTGGCTACAGATGATATCTGATGGGGAAAGAAGAGATTAGGTAGACCGAAGGTAGATAAAACATGTAAGACGATTAAAGACATCTTCGACGGGGAGAAATTTGAGAGACGTTCAGGAAAATTGCAGATGCAAATTAGGGCTGCTATAGAAGAGATGTTGTTGGCTATAGAAAATTAGGACGCTAAGAGAATGCAATGCAAAACAAACATGAGGTGCTCGCAAGAGGATTTAACCCATAAGCTAATGAATGCGAATTCGTGTTGTCTGGACGATGATGCAATGCTACGCTTCGAAGAACGGATTATTATCATGATTGATGATAGTTGGAATATTCTTGGAGTATTATTTAGGCGGAAGTAAATAGAAATAGAGACGAAGTTATTTGATGAAATTACACAGGAGAGAAGTTTAACAATATGGGGCATATTATTCAGTGGGAAAGAAGTGATCGAGAAGAAAGATTAGTTAACGTGATAGAGACAATTGTAGTGGGGATATTTAAACAGGTGTGACATGACGTGATTACTGATATACATGATGTGTGTTCCTCACAAAAAGGACAAATGACAGATGGTGATAAGGGACATGGATCATATTCTTTGCTATTGAAGAGGATTAATTATGTGGAAAAGAAAAGGAATGTATTTATCATTGAATCAAAGGTTGGGGCTGTGGATGGTTCACAGACGGTAAAGGACAAGGTGATGGTTGTTATTAAGAAGAAAAGCGTACTGATTAATAACCGGGTAATGAAGGAAACAAGTCATAAAAAGTTGTTGATATAGGGGATGTTAGGGTGGCAAGTAATGTTAGAAGGATGGCCTCTGGTATGCTGCCAAACCTAATACGTATGAATGTAATTCACAAGGTACAATGTCCTCGTGAATGTCGGGTTGTAAGGCCGACAGAAATAGTTGACAGGAAAAGGGACATAAAAACCATAATTAATAAAGGAATATGCATGTTATTTATTCTCAACCCTTTATCGATACCGTATTTGTCTGAATGATAGGATGTTAAATGACACTTCATATAACACCACTACAAATTAACTTGTATTGATTTTACTCAAATCTACAAAAACCTTGAATTTAACAATGGCAAAGATGCATGAAAGAAAAATGGAAAACTGATACATTACTCAATCGAAGATACGACATGTAGGGAAATGCGATCTCTGGTTCACATTAATAAAAAATGATTGTTCTGCGCAGCGAGCAGGTGGTGAGTTATAATCACGGAGTTCCAACTTGAGTTGTCCATTTCCAATCTTGCTCCAGTTCCTTAGATCGTTGTTGCCGTTCATAAGAACAAATCTTGATGCTGGGGACCCCTTCGTGAATGATCGGACTTAATATCCGAATAAGATGACTTCATTGCTATAGCATCTCGTGATCACGTCGCAGCCTCAAATGCTATCACAATGTATGTCTCGAATAAAATGTCTAATACTTCGTCATAATGGGACGAATGCTTGTATTAATAGGTTGCCATTACCACTCACAATTATGTCTTAATATGTGCTGATGAGCACATCACTATGTTACTGTACAGCGCAACTTATACGCACAAATCCCATTCTCTATGGACACTCGCGACGGCTAGCTCCTCACTCACTCGACTGCTCGCGACTAACTCACTGGGACGAACTGTTCCCCACCGCGGCATGGCTAGTAATGTTTTTGCCGCGCAAACAGGGTCTTTACACTGACAAGATAAAGGCGCAATTGTCTTAACGTACTCATACGGAGGCGTCACTTATATGTTAAAAGGTTCATGGTCAATTTGTCTGCCAAGAAACCTGCATAGTGGCGCCTTTGTGGCGTCAACCAAAACTACTAGAGCATATGCTGATTACGCGATTGTAATGAATGTGAATAAACAGGGGAAAGCCCAGTTCATTAGTTGCAGGAGGTACCAGAGGGAGATGAGAGTATTGGTGTTCAGCAACCTAAGATGTGTTTGCCGCGTCTTCTCATTCATGGAATAAAAAGTGATGTTAATAAGGAGATCCTTCTTGTATATATCGACAAAATCTAATGAAAGTCGGGAATGACGCTACATTTATGGATAGGGTAATATTAATTTTCCGTAAGAGAACGCTTCCGGAAGGAAGATAATATAATGGAACTGAATACTGAGTATGCTTCGTACATTCTAACGTAAGAAAGGATGTATATCGGTCATGAAAGTCGTCGAGTAACAGAATGTTTGACTCCAGTGCGTTGTTATTTCTGTTATATGACCATATGAATCTGAAAATCGAGTACTCAATATCGAGTATCGAAACCTGAAATATCGATACATACTCGGTATCGATACTATCGTTCGAACCCTACTCATTCTCAATGATGCAATACTAGTACTGCGACTTATGAAATATTGCACAAAATATTTCATGACATGCTGACTACAATATAAGAACTTAAACATTTTGGTTAGCGGATGTTTGCAAGGCACTGGCGGTGTATGAAGGAAATTACGATTTAGAATCAATCACTGCGAAAATATTCATGTTAAAGCACCCTCATATGTGGGAGGTCTCCTATGTGGGGAGATGTGATACTAAATAGGAATAATGGATAGAATCTCTTATAATGAAACATGGATTGAAAATAGGATTTTTTTTTGTATCATGGATTCTGAGGGAGGAAGAGGCAGTTCGGCGATTGACTTGACAATGACTAGGTGGCTGGAAGGAAAGATATTGGATTAACGGACGGAGACTGGTATAACATCCGACCATTTAGGAATGACCTTTTATTTAGGTGAAGATGATAATGAAAGATCTGGGCGGGAATCTAAGAAAAAGAGATTGGAAAAAGTTTGAAACCGAAATTGTATTAGATGCATTGGGAAATTAACAGATATAGAAAACTACATTGACACCTTGCAAATGAACATTTTACGAAAAGCTCACGAGTGCGCTTATAAACAATAATGATGGACACGCGAACTGACCTTACCTAATTGCTCGGGAAAAGGTGAAGAGGAAGGAGGAATGGAATACTCTTAGTTTCGATGGGAAGGCAACAAAATATTGGAGAGATACGGGTTACAATATACTAGACCCAATACTACCACAGGATGATCAAGGTTATGAGTGCGTGAAGATGAAAGTAGGGGGTGAACTGATACCAGAGGTAAGTTTGAAAGAATTGGATAGTACTGTGGGTGTTCTAAAGTATGGAAAGAGACTTGAATATGACTTAATTTTTATTACTATGCTTCAAATTTCATATGGATAAATACGAAAAAAAATTCTGATTTATACAACAGTTTTGTATTAGAAAGAAACTTCCTAATACAATGGAAAATTGCCAAGATATGTGTATTTTTAAAAGGTGGATCCTGAAATCCTGAAACTCCAATTCACAGCGCCGTATCAGTTTTCTGTGTTGCTTTGGTAAACTATTCGAGAAAGTTATTATAAACTGACTTGATACGGAGTTAGAAAATGATCATCACCTTTATGAGGAACAGTATGGTTTCCGCAGAGTGAGGATCTCTGATGATCTCTGCATAATGAGACAATATATAAAACATAGAGAAAGGAAATTAGATTTAGTATTATAAATGTAGGCTCCCGCGACCGGAGTAAGTATGAACTTGTTTCTCCGGGACAAACTTGTGTCTTTGTAGAACAAATTACCAACGTTTCAACCATCATGCTGTGGCCTTCTTCAGGGCAATGTCAGAGTCGTACAGACCTAAGTCGCTGTCGTATAGTACTAAGTCGCTAAGTACTAGCGACCTACCAATGTTGAAATCAATTATAAAATTCTCCGATCGTAAAGTGGCTAACTCTTGGTTAATTCTTGGCTTTTTCAACCTTTGCTACCATTGTGGTTGTATGAACTGGGAAGTCAGTTGATCCACAGGTGCTGGAACGGTCAGATTGTTGTCTATTCAGCCACTCCTGCGGAGTTGGTGTATAGAGTTCAACCGATTCTGAGGTATTCATCGTATTCATCGAGAGTATTTCATTTCAACGATCTTGAGGTTAATTAATTATAGTTTGTGAAAAAGCAATCAAATTGCTTGTGATCATGTGAATGATATATTGTATGCTAATTGTGCCGTGTTATTTATTAGTTTTAGTATTTTTATTATGATTATTTTGTCAATTAAAATCATAATAACATCTATAAATTTATGCATACAAAAAACAATAAAGTAATGCCCTAAAATTATTAATAAGATTTTGAATAATTATTATGAAACATTGTACGGGAATAAAACTAAAATTCCACATTAATACATAAATCTACAAGTTTAATTAATAGTAGGAAAACTTAAAAACTATATTAAGCATTTCTATTAAATAATTAAATAATATCTTCACTTTTATTTAATAAAATAATATAATTAAATAATATCTAAACTTCTTTATTAAAGACACCAAATTAATTTAAAATCACAGTATGTAAAGTATGTCATGTGTGTAATTAAACCCATGAACCATTAGTTTTATACAAGGACTTAGAAATAGCACAAATGTCTATTCACATTCACCTTCAAAGCGCAAACCTGATCATGACACTAGTTTTTGTCAATTTATTATTTTTATTAGACTCTTTCTAAGCTTAGAAACAAAAGAATGACGGTCATGTTTGAACTCAATTCATTATCATGCGAATATCTCAGATATTAGAAAATTATTTTGTTAAAAATAAGAACTAAACGGTTGTAATTTGTTATGTAATACTGTGGTTGATAGCGCAGAAATTATAGATACTTGAATTAATGTTTAAATAGAAAGTAAACGAGGAAGCCCAAATGAAATCTAGATATCTTCCAAAATTGAGCTTATTTTGTTCTGCGCTGATTTATTAGAAGTACAGTTTTTTGTAGTGACTGATTTATTATTATGGATAGAAAAAAAATACTTTTTTGGCACAACTCGTACTCTTTTTATATATGGGAACTATTGTATCGATTGAAACCAAATTTTAACATTTTGATGAGAGTGACATTGTTTTACATTTACATATATATTTTCAAAATTTCACCAAAAAATATGTTTACTGCATAGTTATAAACTACGGTATCCCTGTTGACAGATGGTTGTAAAACTTTAAATTTGGTTTCATAAGAAAAAATCACATTCCAAGAGCTCAAGTCTTTTAATTATTATTATTTATTTATAAGAAATTAATTTTATTAGTGCGAGGATTTTATACAAATCTGTATCTAATACTGTCATTATAGGTTATGGAAATACTCGTTTCGTGGCATTAAATGTAAATCCGTTTAAAATCATACAAGGGCACTGTCCCTCTTATAAACTTTTGTTCTAATGTTGTATTTGTAAATGGGAAATGTAGCGTGCTATTAAAGCTTATCTACATGGAGCGATAGGAGGTAGCAGTTGGATGGTAGGTCATTGTCAGTTGGTGGGCCGGTTAACTGGGTTGCCAACAACTTGGCTCACGTGGAGGGGTTAGTAGAAGTGGTTAGTAGTTAGTTATTGATACTAGGAGGAGCTGAATAGAGAATTAAAGGTCAGTTGTGGTTGTATGTTCAGTTAGTAGTATAATAAAATAAAGAAAAGATTCGTTTTGGCAAACTTTTTTTTCTTCCCAAGTGTTAAAGCAGAAAACTATAAAAAAAACAAAAAGAAAAAAGGCATTGTTAATGTTGGACAGGTAAGGGGTGGGATATAGCGGATAATTTTTTTCGAATGTGTTTCTAAGACTCCTATTTTCACTTTAAAATTGCCACTTTTTTATAAAATCCTGTAACACTTGAAGGCACGCATTGCGCAACACATTCACAACGTGACCCCTGAGACACTCCGATCTGTTGTGGAACATGCTGCTTCTCGGTTTCAACTTGACAGAAAAATGTGGACAACATATTGCACGTGTCCTACGATATTTAACAACCGATTTCATTGTTGCTTTTTATGCGGTTTTTGGACTTAGGACAATTATGGTAAAAACTGATTTCATTGTTATTGAAATTTGGAATTTTGTTTTCTTATGCCGTACCATTTCCCGCTTCCTCAAATACATTCAGTTCAAATTTCAGATCATTCTGAGCCGTGGTTCTTGTTTTACAGCTTTTTAAAAGTTGAACTTTAATTATAATCACCATATACTATAGTAAACGATCCACTGTAACCCACACTTTCTTATACAGGAAGGAGTTTTTTTATGGAGGTATCTGATTATCAAACTATGTGAATTTTTGTGAGGCAGCCGGGAAAAGACCAATTGAAACACTGGAGTGACGTTGGGTGTGTGTAGTTGATGAGTATGAATATAATTTAATAATTCGTTGCGTTTAGAGAGAAATTTTGTTGGGAGCTAATAAATGAAACCACTGCTACGTGCTATACACAAGGGTCGCAATGTAGATCAATATTTCGGAATCGTTACACTGATAGCTTATTAAAACTTTTTAATGAAGGTACTTCAAGGGAAAGTGGTTATGTCGATGATGTAGCCATTTTGTTTGTGAAAACAGCTGATGTGAATATGACAGGGCAGGTTTTGGAAACCTTTTGAGTATGGTGCAAATGAATTGATTGAGAACATCCAAAGAGAAAATATATGGAATGGTTTCGGAATTTTTGAATATCGGTGGAAAAAAATAAGAAACCAGTTTCCAAAATTGAACCAAAAAATGTTATGGTTGTTGAGTATATTGATTGTTAGCGATCATTTTGAAAATCTACCTGCATTTAAATGAAATTGAAGGAATATTGAACAAAATATATAATTGATCACCTGACGACTGTATAAATAAACGTCAAAACGTAGTGAGTTCTTAACGAAAAATAAAAATATTAATCGTCCATAAAAGGTCGCAAGTTTTTAACTATTTAAATAATATATATTATAATCTGATAATTAGCATTCTTCTTTAGTACTAGTCTTCCTCCTCAGATTCATTTTCTAAGTCGATGTCTTCTCGTTCTATCATGCTTCAGCCAGAGCTCCCTCTCCGTTTGATTTGCCTCCTCCGCTTTGCATCATTTGGAGTCCACTGTGTACTCGCCCAATGAACCCTTTGCACCCGCTGCGAGTCATCAGACTGAGCCTTGGCTCAACTTGTTCGCTGAATACGTCGTTAAGACTCACTGCGTCTCTCGTGGCGCGTGTTATTGATGTTATTCTCAGCAGCAGACACGCGGGCGGCGGTGACGTGGCTCAGCAACGCCCCTGGCAACGGCGACGTAGAGTATCGGTATTGTTTGCTGGACATTCATTCACCTTCTGTCTCCTTGAAAAGACCTGGAAGCTGAATAAAAAACATTCTCTTTTCTCAAAATTATTCTCCTCTTCTTGACCTTTTTCAATAAATGCATTAATGTCACAATTATGTTTTTGAAGATGAATTTACATAGCCAATAAACCAAATTTGGGAGCTGGTCTCACATGAACTTAACCTGTATATCTATTTGTCTTGCAGTTTGTCTCATTCTGACTAAATGAGTTGAGCACACTCAGTTGAGAGTACAACTTCGCTACCGTATTCGAAGAGTTCTGTACAACTATTGAGTTAAGATCTTCAATACGTGTTTTTCTCCGGATGCACTTCTTTTGGCTTATTTTAACTGAAATGCATATTTATACAAGTGCAGTCAACTTGCTTTCTGTCTTCGAAATAAAAGAATATTGATTGAGTTAACTGTTTAAATATGTATATTTTGTTATTGAAGTAATGTATTTCAGTAAAAAAATTGTTACAACTCCCAAAGTAGGGGGTCTAATACATTTATTACATGATGAGGTCTCGTTTAATTCTCATTATCGTTGTCTCCTTTCGATTATATTTGATAATCATCACATTGTTTATTTGGAAGGTTAAAAAGTGTGTTGTCTTAGACATTGTACCTTGTAGAGTATTTGTGGAAGTAGCGGTGATTAGCAAGACGCCATAATTGCCACAGGGACACGGAGACATTTGTACTACACTCCTACCGCAGACTTCTAAAAGTTCTGTAAACATTAACTGAGTTTCGTATGCCATTTGCAGATTCCTTGACAAAAACTGCAATGTCCTTTCTTCGCAGTCTTTATTACTTTTATAAAAATACTTTGCATCTTCACCAAATTGTTCCATAATTAATATCCTACCTCTTGTCATACTGTATTACACATCATTCTAGTGGGCAATACTGTATCATTCGCTCTAATAGGACCGAGTAGTTGAGATAAAAGATGCTGCCATGATCTGTGTTGTCACAATGTCTTCTGAGTTTTCACACGCATTACATATTTGTCTCGTGAGGCACGAGGCACTTTTTTTTACCAGCAGTTAGGGAAAAAGCGTTGACGTCCCAAAGAGTCGACGTGGGCCTTCCACGTGTGTGAGACTCGCCGAATAACTGGTATAATCACTAAAATTCCTTCTGTATTCTCTCATAAAAGTGCCGCTATTCGAATTTCTTTAGGGCGGAGCTGTCTTCATTCTTTTGTCCATAAATGCCATATGTTGGTTAAAGTGACAAGCACGCATAAGCGTATGTCTCTTTGATCTACGAATATGATACAAGGAGTTCTCCTTTCTTCTGCCGTAGGAGTCTCTCCGTGCACATAGCAACTACACCCAGTCCCGATTCCTAGGAAGCATCACTTCGACGATATTGTCTAGTGTAGCTTCTCCTGCAGTCATTTCCAATCTTCTCTTATATTTTACACACCTGGAGCAGTGAAAGAACGCATGCTCAACGTCATCCTTTACGTCCTGGCAGTAGACACAATATGGACTTCTTATCGGATATTCTTATACTACGGAGAATATACAAGAAACACCCGTGTGTCGTAAGGAACTCGGTGAGATAGGAATCCACCTTCCCATGTTTCCGCTCGACCCAATATTTGATATTCCCGATAAGTTGACAAGTCTATCATCCATTGTTACTCTTGGCTCGCTCTTGATGCTAGATTTCCATGTTGACCATCGCGTCTCGACTGGTGTGGACCTTGCAAGTTTACTCCTAGTCTCGTATATTCACTTCCGTAAAAATTCGATATTACATCACATATAATTATTTTAATTGTGGTGAGATAACTATTAAATACGAAGAAAAAGTTTCCATTAAACCGAAAATAAACAGTATTAGCTTTTGTTGTTGTGCGAGTAGTTTAATAAGCAGGATGCCAGCCACGACAATGAGGTGAGGGTCCACACATACTCTGTGGCGTATAGCATGATTGAGTGAGCCACAAGCATTAAAAGCTTGTTCTCGTGTGGCTTGGGTCCTTTAATGTTGGTCATGATACTAGCTTGTGCACCTGTCACTCTGGTGGCTGAGTCCATGACCTCGCTGATATGGTTAATGAAGGAAATTTTCATATTCAGCGTATTTCGTATTTAGCGGACCGCCGTCTTCTCGGTGATCTGTGTATTATTGTTGTCATTGGAGCCGCGGTGTCTACACTTTTGTGCATGAGTATTTATACCTCTGTGTTGTGCGCTGATTATTTTCATTTATGTCGTCAAGTCACGTCTACATCAAAAGGTATTACATGATTTTAGTCATTAATATTATCACAACTACCACCTTTTTCTCTATCTTTTTTGCAGCTAGCTGCAAGCCGTGAACTTTTAGTCAAGAACATATATGCTGAGTAGCGATATTCAGGATTCTAAACCTCGTTCTATTTTTAGCTATGACGACGATTGCTACATCAACGGCACATCCGATGTGATATATTTGTGGAATATCCCTTAGGTGCTCCAGAAACATAAATTCCAGATCTCTGAGTCTAGTACCTAATCCTGGGTGGCTTCAGCTATTATCTTCGTGTGTACTCCATCTCTGGTGTAGTGGAGCAGTACCTGATCCATCAAATAGTATTGTGTCATACGGAGTAGATACAGAGGGACTTGGAAATGTGATATGGCATCTGTTGCGTCAATCCACTTTAGGGAGTTGAATGCATTCTGCTCATGTTGTGTTGCTAGCACACAGATTTTCCTGTCTTTTGGCTTGGTCATAAATAATACATAATTTGTAATAATCACTATTATTTTATTTGGAGATTCCATTTTTACGAAATAGATATTTTTACTTACATGTTGAATTTATCATTTTTTCAATATTTCATGATTCTGTCACTCTACAAGAGCTAATAACCTGCGCTTCAGTGAACCTGAACATTGGTTATTTGTAACCGTCATACCAAATTCATGTTTTGAATTTAAAATATGTTCGAACTAGATAACATTAGTTGCACAGAACATACTTGATCAAATTATCCATATGCTACATCCCTAACCAATCATAAAAAATTCGTATAGGAACTCTGTGTTCTTATAGGTACTCTACTGATCAAATAAATTATAACGATTATGTTTCCACTATCAGTACCTTATTACCAATCAATAGAAGGAATAAAGAAATATTTTTTCTATGAAAATACCCATGAAATATTTTTACATTTCAGTTATACATTGAGAAATATTAATGAATTTTCCGTTTTTGTTTATGTTTTCCAATAGCAAAAAGGTTCTTATATTTTACAATAATCAATATCAGTCGTTTGATGCGTTCTTGATTTTTGAATGTCTTGATGGTTGACACTTCAAGCCATTTTCAATAGATTTGATGTGTTTTTGACATATTAGGGTTATCTAGTTAAAAAGAGTCAAAACGTCATTTGATAGGGAAGTATATTTTTTTCTTGTTCAATACTACTCGTGTTTCTTTTGTGTTAATACATTCTAGACTTGAAGTATTGTGTAGTGCACTTTAAGTGGGAAATGACTGTCTTTACATGACATCTTATCATGCTGGGTTTAAGTCATTTCATCCAGGTCATCTCATCCACCATTTCAGATTTCTATGATTTGGCTCATAGGCATCATTGATGTAGCAGTGTTGTTAGCCCTGTCAATAAAGGTTTTGACCGGGAAAAAATTGTCATAAAGCTGAATTTTCCCCACTGATAGACCATTTCCCAAGGATCATTCTCACAAAAGTCTCTAAGAACCCCTCTGGAGCTTAACCCCCAGCCTCCCTCAAAGTTGTGAAATGTGAATATTTACAGAAAATTCAATATTTCTGTTACTAAAGACCAGATCAAGTTCAAATATTTGTTGTTTTATTTATTATTACATAGACTATATCGTCGTGTACAAGTTATATATAAATGCTTTTTGAACCTATTGATGCCATTTTTTTATGTATTTATTGAGATACGAGTGCGAGGAATAGGGATGTAAGCAAGAAGATGTTGCATGCGTCATAGCCGTCCAGTCACCACGTACACAGTCATTGTGCGTGCAACAACTAAAAATATGTTGCATATTGTAATACAAGTTTCTCCTTTGGTACAATTAGTTTTTGGACAAATTTAAGCTATTTGATCCGCAGAAAAATCGAAATTTTCAATTCGATTACCCCCTTAGGGGTGGTTTCCCAAAATTTTACTAATAATACTTTTCAAGCTACAGGGGAGATCTTGGAATCGTTTCGGCATAATTTTCGCACGCCAAGAACGAATCAGACATCAGAATTACATTTGAACACTTTTTAACAGTTATATTCAAGTTTTCGTAAAACTGATTTTATCTCTCGCTATCGTGGAAAAGACAATATTTGGTCACCAGGGAAATCGGAAAAAGTCAGTATCGGAGCAAAAATGTTGAACGGGTTCCATTAAACAGACATGAACAATATAGAACACAGATTTGGAGTTCGAAATATGTCACAACTTTGAGAGGGGGTTGGGGGTTAAGCTCCTGGGGGATTCTTAGAGACGTTCGTGAAAATGATCCTTGAGAAGTGGGGAAAAATTCAGCTTTACGCCAATTTTTTACCAAAATCGATGTTTTTGTACCTTTATTGACTGGGCTATCTGGACTATTACGGTATTTTTTGCTATGAGTCTGTGTGTTTTCTCCATGTATATTTTTTCATTGATAATTGTGTTAAGACAATAACATGATTTGTTTGTTAAATGTACATAATGTCAAAAAATATTTTATCTGTGTCAGCCTTAATGAAAAAATTATCGAACAAATCTATTTATTTATTTTTGTATATTAATTTAACTTACATGGATTTAAGTTTAACAATTAGCATTACATCACTCAGAACCTTATATTTTGTGTAAAAAAATATTTTAAAACCATTTAACAATTGTACATTCCTAAAATAACTCTATAAACGATTATCTGAAAGTCAAATACTTAACGAAAAAGAAAACTGAGGAATGAAAACCCCAATTTTTTTTCTTTCATCTTATGATAGCCACGGTATTGAGGAGTATAAAAAAGGGGTAAATTGTGATTACCACATACCCTTTTGGTGATATTCACTTTTCAATTATACATTTTTCAAGTGTTTATAATTATACTTATATATATTGTGAATTTTTTCTTTTGCTTTGAAGTATATAACTATACAGTGTCACAATTATTTGATGAAAAATATGAGAGTTCTGATTTTCTCCCCGAAAGATAAGCAAGTTGCGTTTTGCGATCTCTGCTTGTTCGATACGCTGGATTTTCGAAACTTTGAAAGCCTGAAAAATGAAAACGGTAAGAGATGAAAATCTAAAATTTGATGTGGTTTCCTATATCTGTGAGGAGAATAAATAAAGCAGATTTCAGAATGATTGTAGGTGAGATGACCTGGATGATATGACATGACACTTTTTTGAATTTACCATCTTGTTGAATTTTAAGTGAAATATGCTGTTTCAATATACAATGTAGACTGCGTAGTAGTGTTATCATCTGAGAAACGTGTCGTATGTGAGTTATTTGCGTTTAAACGAAAAAATAAATTTTTTATAGGGAAGTAGATGCTATTGAACATATACATTAATATACCTGTACATTTGTCTTATTAGTAATTCTGTAATTTTATGCAGAAAATTAGGAATTAATTCAGTCCTAATAAAAATGTTTGGAATTCATAACAGTTTAAGTTAATTTCAATACACGTTTAAAAAAGATCCAAAAAGAACTTCCATGCCGGACAGAAGTGTCCAACATCCTTATGGGATTGTGAAATTAATGGGAACGATATGAGCATTTGCAAAAAATCATTTAAAATAAATGAATATCGCTTACAAGATAGGGTAAAATTAATAAATACAGACGAAAAATTTGAAGAGTGCCCCACAAAACTAGAGTAACTTTCATTTTCCTCTTTCTTCTTCTTCTTTTCCCCGAAGGGGGCTCAGTTTTGACTGAGTATGGGCTAGGTGAACCCACGGCTCCGAGCTGGGGACTGGTATTGCGCCATCAGTCCTCGGACACCGTAAGCTTTGGACATGCTTCAGCGACCACCATTGGCGCGACGGTGGAAAGTTGAGTGTTTCGAGGGGCGGAGATCTTTCCTTCATTGGCCGGGTTGCGAGGAAGGATTAAACCTCTATAAAAAAAACCCTCATCCTCAAGGTGTGTTACGCGCTGATGAGGTGAATGGGTGTTGAGGATACACACTCGCTAGCGGAAAACCTCGGGGGCAACTGCTGCAACTCAGTTGAGCAAGGCTTAGTGGCGTGATACGGGGGCTCCACGTCACCCGACATTTCCTCCGTACTCGTGGTACCAAGATAACTGATTCTTCGACTTCCCTGCCTTGCGGAGTGGGTGTACCGCAACGTCTTCGAAGCGGCCGAGGGTTCACAGCCCTCCCGCTTCAAAAGACAAAATGGAACAGAAACAGAACATTCAACATCAGAATGTTTTTATAATCATGAGCAGAAAGGATGGAACTTTGGATAAAGTTTCACCCTTTATAATATTTAATGGGCTTCAAGGAATAGGTGGCACACTGAAGGGCATAAAAAGGTTAAGAAATGGATCTATGTTGTTGGAAACCAACTCCAACAAACAGACTCTAACCCTTTTAAAATGTGAAAAGTTGGGAGAGTTCCCTGTGAAGTGCGAGCTCCATGCTGCGCTTAATCGCTGCAAGGGGGTCGTAAGTTGCAGGGACATCATGAATATTTCAACTGAAGAGCTAGTTGCGGAATGGGAGGCTGACCACGTAGTTGAGGTCAGGCAGATCATGAGGAAGGTTAATTGTGTTCTACAGAAGACCAGTTCCTTCGTCGTGACCTTTGACTGTCCGAAACTACCAAAGGATATTAAAGCTGGATGGCTTAACCTGCCGGTGCGACCCTTTGTTCCAAATCCTCAGCGCTGTTTCAAGTGCCAGAGATTTGGACATACAACAACGTAATGTATGGATCGTGAAACATGCGGTAAATGCGGAAAGGAAGCGCACGAACCCGACGTGTCATGCTTGGGGCCTGCTAAGTGCATTAATTGCACAGGAAGCCACCCCGTGTGAAGCAGGGAGTGTGTCGTCTTTCTGGAAGAAAAGAAGGTACAGAAAATTAAGACAACGGAGAAGAACCCGTATGGTGAAGCGAGGAAGAAATACAGGGCTTTATACCCTGTATTTTCTACCAGTTACTCCACCGCAGCCAAGACTCCTGTACTCAAGAAGAGCGTGTCAGTACAGGCCGATTTCACTGACGTATCTACGACAACGTCGTGTACATGCCAGTGCAAATGCGGTAAGAAAAATATCCAAGATACTCCAGTCAAGCCAAAGACTCCCTCCACACCCCGTCCATCTAATATACAGACGAAGACCAGTAGTGTGCCACGTATTTCAGCTAGTATTAAACAGACAAAAACCAAGCTAGGTTCGAAGGCTAAACCCCTAAACCTTGTCGACTTTATAAAATCAAACTCAACAACATCGAAAAAGTCCCAGATACGAAAGTAGAATGTTTCTGTACTTCCTACCTCCGAGTCGGAATGTGTATTGCCCGACGGTGACGCGGAAATGCACATTCATGAGCCTGACCCCGGAGGTTTCAAAAAGTAATGGCTTACATACTTCAGTGGAACCTTAATGGTTATAGAACTCACCGTGAAGAGTTACAACTCTTAGCGCGTCGTAATCCAATCTGTATTTGACTACAAGAGACGCACCTTTTACCAGAACACTCACCCTCTCTGCGAGGATACAGCATCTTCAGATATGACGACACCACGGGAGATCGACCAAGAGGTGGAGTTGCCTTGTTTGTTAGAAATACAATCCTCTGCTCATCTGTTCTCCTACCAACTCAAATCCAGGTTATATCAGTCAAAATTCAGAGCGTACCAGCTACGATCGTGTGTTCTATTTATCTTCCTCTGTCACGAGACGTCTCGGAGACTTCCCTCAAAAATTTAATTCACCAACTCCCTCGACCATTCCTCCTCCTTGGAGATTTCAACGCCCATAGTGTACTGTGGGGCTCGTCGAGCGATTGCCCCAGGGGCCAAATGCTGAATTGTCTCTTTGAGCGAGAAGATTTGTGCTTAATGAACACTGGGGAGATGACCCACTTCGCATTTGTCGCGGGGACATGGACTGCTATAGACCTGTCCATTTACTCTCCTGAAGTTGCTGATTTCTTTCAATGGAAGGTAGAAGATGATCTGCATGGTAGCGACCATCGTCTTACCTGGTTGTCCTTGCAGGTACGTGCGACTGTTCCCGAATGCAAGCAAATTGATTCTCAGTAAGGCTAATTGGACACTGTACCTGTTCTTTCTCTGTCTGTCTTCATAGAAACGGGTAGTGTCCAAGAGAGGGTCGACCATCTGACCCAGGTAATTCATCACGCTGAAGAATCCATTCCGAAAACATATGTATCCGCGAAGACCTCATGTCCACTGGTGGAACGACGCATGTCGGTCCGCCATTCGGGCAAGGCGAAGATGTTGCGGAAATTTAAGTCTAGTCCATCTCCGGAAAACCTCGCCGCATATCGGATTGCTAGAACAAAAGCGCGCAGAACTATCAAATAATCCAGATCCAACTCCTGGAAAGAGTTTCTAAGCACCATTAAGAGAACATCATCGTCCACTAAAGTATGGGAGTCAATCAGAAAGATATCTGGAAGGTATTCTCGAGTCCCAATATCTGGGCTCAATTATCAGGGTCTGGTTCTCACCAACAACAGAGAAATGGCAACAGCAAAGGCTGAATACTTTGCTGACCTAACATCTACAGCACACTGCGATCCTGACTCTGCGAGAAAAAGAGAAATAGCAGAGAGCACATCTTTTGACTTTCGTTCCACCAACTGGGAACCCAACAAATCTTCCTCCTCTTTGTGGGAACTTGAGTCAGCTCTAGCAGCAGCCCACGACACTGCGCCTGGCCCAGATTCAATATATTATGAAATGCTGAGACAACTGTCTCGAGTCGAAAGAATACCTTCTGGATATCTTTAATGTTTCATGGTCCGAGGGAGTATTCCCTAATTCCTGGAACGAAGCAAAGCTTATCCCTTTACTAAAACCAGGTAAGGACAAAACGACCATCAGTAGTTATAGAAGCATTGCCTTGACGGGTTGCGTCGGTAAAACTCTGGAGAGAATTATCAACCGATGTCTCGTCTGGTATCTTGAAAAGCATAATTTGTTGAGTCGATCTGTGTGGTTTCAGGAAATTCCTTACTATCTTGGACAACTTACTCCTCCTGGAAACAGCAATTCAAGATGCTTTCGTCCGAAGTCAACATGTCATCGGAATATTCTTTGACATCGAGAAGGCTTACGATACTACTTGGCGTCATGGCATTTTAAGCCAACTCTATGCCTGGGGATTTAGAGGACTTCTACTTCTGATGCTACTGTTCTTTTTGGATCAGCGTTCCTTCCGCTGTAGAATTGGAAGAGACACCTCGAATCTCCTTCTTCAAGAGAACGGTGTTCCTCAGGGTTCAGTCTTGAGTGTGACCTTATTTGCTGTGGCCATAAACAGTATAACGTCTGCTGTAAAATATCCTGTTTTACACTCTCTTTTTGTTGACGACTTTGCTATCTTCTGTTCATCACAGAGTGTCGCAGGTGCGGAGCGACAAATCCAACTCGTCCTCAGTAGATTATACCACTGGTCGAAGACGAATGGTTTTCGTTTCTCTGTTGAGAAAACACGCTGTGTTCTTTTCAGTAGGACACCAAGCCTTCTGACAGAACCTCACCTCGCCCTGGCGAACAACGCTCTAAAGTTCTTTCCTTTTGTAAAATTCTTAGGTATAATCTTTGATCAGAGACTGAATTGGATTGAATATCTGACAGACCTAAGAGCAAGAATAGTCTCTGAATTTATTGAAGAGTCTGAGTAGCAGGGAATGGGGCTCTGATTGCTCCTCCTTGCACCAGTTTTATCGAGCATTTATAAGATCTCGGCGCGATTATGGCTGCGTTGTATATAGCTCTGCTCGTGCAAGCTATTTAAAGAAGTTGGATAGTGTCCACCATGCAGGGATTAAACTAGTTACGGGAGCCTACCGCACTAGTCCCATTCCGAGTTTGTATGCCGAGAGTGGCGAGCCATCTATTTACCTCCGGCGGCAAATCCTCATGCTACGACACTTTTGCCACGTGCTAACTGTACCCGAGAATCTGGTGCACAACGCGGTGTTTCATCCTTCCTCTTCTTCCATCCGTTTCTACAACAACCGACTGAGAGCAACCAAACCTTTTGGATATCGCTGTAAACAAATTAAGGAAACCTTGAATATACGCACTCCTAATGTTTTAAATCAAGGTTTCAGTAAAACTCCTCCTTGGGCTTTGCACAAGCCGAAAATTATTTTCGATCTTCTGCATCATGACAAGAAGAACACTCCAGCTCCGATGTTGAGGGTATACTTTCACCTAATCCTCGACAAACACCGGGTCCATTTCCCTGTGTCTACCGACGGGTCGAAGCAGGCTGATGGTGTCGGCTGCTCCGTGGTGTTTCCCCGTGAGACCTGTGGCTACCGTCTTGGCGACCTATGCAGCGTTTACACCGCTGAGTGCTACGCCATATTGAGAGCATTGCGATCATCAAAGTTGTCCCGCGGATCACAATTCCTGATTTGTTCTGATTCGCTAAGTGCCCTTCAAGCAATCCAGAATATGTATCCAACTGATAAGCTGATCCAGAAAATCCAGGATGTGCTTTCCTCACTGCAAAGTGATGGAAAGAACATAATGTTTTGCTTGATTCCCGGACACGTGGGAATCAGAGGAAATGAGGAAGCAGACGTTTCCGCAAAGTTGGCATGCCTCAAGAATTGCGCGGATTTCTCTACTATTCCAAAACGAGATCTAATAAATTCCATCAATATGGGGATTCTGAGTGAATGGAACAATGAGTGGTTAGCTGTTGAAAGGAATAAGCTCCGACTTATCAAATCGTCTGTAACGTCATGGAGCAGTTTCTGTAGGCAAGCCTGGTGCGACGAGGTCCTGCTGACTCGCCTGCACATAGGACATTGTCCTCTCACTCATAGGTATCTCTTACTACTTGATGATGTTCCCGTTTGTGAGGAGTGTAGCTGTTCTCTGACAGTGCGTCACCTACTAACTGAGAGCAGAAGATACTCAAATATACGGAGACAACTTGGTTTGGCTGCAGATTTACCAACAGTTCTCGGAAATGAAACGGTTAGTGTTAATAAACTATTGAATTTTATGAGTAGATCGGGGTTCCTCCCACAAGTTCTCGGAAGGGTTTAAAATTTGCATTCCTTTTTCATCTTTGCTGTCTTCTTTCTTTTCATCGTTCGTTTCTGTAATTAGAAAATATAATATTTAGAACTTGTTTTCCTTTTGAGATATATTGGTATTGTTTTCTTTTCTTTTCTTTCATCTTTGTATTTAGATATTTGTTGAATTCAGGAGGGTTTTTTATTGGGTATGGTAGAGATATTCGGCGAGTCCCACACACGGGGAAGAGTCACTACGGCTCTTCTCTATGGTGTGAAACAGCTTTTTTCCCCGTCTGCATGGGCTCTAATGACCTCGCTGTTGACGAGCCCTTAAATACCCACAAAAAAACAAAAAAACCCACTAAACTACTAACATTAAGCGAAATTAAAAAGAGTTTAAGTAAATGAGAAGTACGATAAAGGCAGAAAAGACCAGGCAGTGACAATGCTGGGCACGGTTTGTACAGTACAGTGTAAGAAATAAAATAAAAAGTAGGAATAAAATATGATTTTATTTCAAAAGATTTCACGTGTAGTTCTGTCCAATGTTTATTTTTCCTTTTTTGTTGTGATAGTGCACTTCTCTTGACACATCTGCCCTCTTCACGTTGTCTTTGTGCATTCTGCGTTGGAAGTGCCGCTGCTTTTGAACCCGGGACCGTCGCCAAGAGCCCCGCCCGCTACCCCACCTCCGACACCACCTTCACGTATTTGTGTCTTTCGCTGCGGACAGTGGGTGCATATAGTGAGACTATAATTATGGCGTTCAGTAGTCACTTGGATCATGCACATGAACGTTTCTTCGTAAAAGTTTGGCGGATATATCATTCCTTGAGGAGAAAGGCGGCAGAATCCACTGATCAGAGATAGATATGGTATAATTTCGCTTCCGAGCAGTGTGGATCATATATCCTTCCCCCCTCCCCCACGTCCAAGATTTTACCGACGTAACTTACATAAAATATACTTAAAGATGGTGAGTATTAACAAGTTAATCCACAACGTAAAGAAGTAGTATAAGTTAGGTTTTCACAGCCCTAGGCAGATGTTCCTCTCTTATGAAAATTGATCTTTGAAATACAGTGAAACTGCTCATAAAGGACATTCGCGGGGCCATAAAATTTGTCCACTATTGAGAAGTGTCTGTTTTTGGGATATTAAAATCAAAGTAGTCTACACAAATGGAAGGAGGTTGGCGAAAATAATATCCTCTGTGAACTTTTTAAATTATTGAAAAAAGGTAATAAAGCTTGAAATTTTACGTTTACATTGTAAAACTTCTCAAAATACGAAGAAAAGATGGGCTTCTTCGACCAAAACTAACATAGTAGGAAAAATACGTAGTTTTTGTCAGAAACATTTGTAATATAATATTTTGTTTTCTACACTATTCCGCTTAGAACTCCTCAATATTTGCAAACACCTCAATATTATCACTTAAAAATATCCTATCACTATCCTCTATAATTTCCTTTCATCCCATCTCACAATTTTCTCTCAGAGTAATGTTAATTTTCTTACAATGAGAGGAAATATCAAAAGAGAGAAATCATATTTCATCTCGAAATACGACAATTTTCTACTTAGAGGACGCGGAAATACAAATAAACTCGATGAAACAGTTTAATAGAATCCACTATAACATGTCAAATTAAAAAAATTCTCTTCATTGTAGCGAGTCGTCTGCAGGTATAGATTGCTCTCTCGTTTCCAGTGAATAGTCGCGTAGACAGGTGAACATTCTAAACAACATGGCGCACTGTTGATGTGTAGGCAAAGATTTACAGATAACAACGAAATCTTCCGTTTAGGCCAATTTTTTTAGATTACAAGATAATAATATTTACTTATTGCCCTGAATATTGATAGAAATGCATGTATCCAAATAACCTTTTTTATCGGGAAATAATAAAAGGTTGAAAGGGCGAGGTTCGAAAATGTTTATTTTTCATCTTTTTACATTCGTTGTGAATAATTTTACAAACTACAAGCCAAATTGTAGTGAAAATCTTTCAATATTTTCTAAATTTGCATTTTTTGAAAGGGAGGGGATTAAAATTAAAAAAAATTATATTCGCATTCTTTGAAATCAACAACGAAAAGAAAATCAGAACATTAGTAAAATTCGCGCACTGGTAAGAGCGAGATTCACTGTTTATGCAGGTCCTTTTAGTGACAAAAAAATTCTTCAAAATGTATATTCTAGGCACAAATTGCTTTTATATGGTCAATTAGAAAATTTTAAAAAGGAACATACTAATTTTTTGGTTCTCGAAGAAACATTCTATTTTTCTCTCCCCCGAATTTTATTGCGTGTCCAATCACATTCCTATTAATTTTGACGCAAAGTCCACAATACTGTCGAATTAGTATAGGAGGGGATTTTAACAAAATTTTCTTACATTCTTATGTACGAAGTCCACAAAGTCAGTTGTCAAAATTTGTCATTTGTAATTAGACAGGGTTCTAGCAATGGAGACGATTCGTTGAACATGTGAACATGACTGAAATCAGCAATTTTTTCTTTATTTATTACATTTTTGAACTAGTGGTGCAAAACCATTGCACATACTTTCTCATACGTTTCTCAGTCTGCAGCATAGAGTGAGAAAACATTATGTAGTGAAAGGGTCATTTCTGGCGTGGTCTACTATATTTTGGTCGTCTTCCGGTGCTCTATTTATGCTCTAAGTCGTTAGATGAACTTATTACTGTCTTTTATTTTAAATTTGAAAGAAAAATAAATATTCAGGATATTATTGCAAAACATATAGCGACATATCAGTCTTATAAATATCGTAAAAGTATTAGGTAAATGTAATTTCGTTGTAGACAGAAATTGATGTATTTTCCTATCTGCAGTGCGTTTGCTGTCCTCCTATGTATTTTATCCTTCCATTTCAGATTACCAAAAGTGTATTCTACGTCTTCTTGGTCCATTTACACTGCTAAGCTTCTTGAAACAGTAAACTAATGTGTGAGTGTAGCAGACAGAAATTATTTTACTGCGCCTATTCCAAACTTTCAAGCGATATACGGCTATTGCAGATGTAATGCATCCTAATTGTACTTTACGTACAGACAATTGAGCAAATCGTTGGAGCCGTTTTTGAGAAAAATTCAAAAGAGTACTTGGACTTTCATGTGAAGTACCCTTTTGTTTTAAAGTAAAAGAAAGAGAGCACGTGCATCGACAACAAGTAAATTCTGCCTTAAATACAAAATGCGAATTAAATTGATACATCCATTTGCTCAGAATCGCTGCGCACGGACGGACGGACGTTACGCCAAAAAAACCTTTTTTTTAAAATCAGGGATCGCCAAAACGGATATTTCCGTCGAAATCTCTCTTTCGATTTTTTAATCGTGAACGTTTCTATATACTACGTACATGAGAAAGTAACATTACTGACAACAGTGGTCTAATATCTCCCACAATACCTCTGACCTCTGAACTCTAGAACGTGAATTAAATCTCAGCTCGATCGGATAAGTTTCTCTCACCCACTCGAGACAATTAATGACTTTAAACCAAGTATCCCAGCATCCCAACACCTGACCATCCCAATTTCTCACCCCCGGCACGGTCAGGCGGAAGAGTACTTCATGGCAATAAATACAAAATTACGAGATATTCTTTTATTTTGGTATTTATCTTTTTTTACACTTGATAACACAAAAGGATGTACTTTTTGTATTGCAAGGAAAAACTTGTTTTGAACAAAACACTATTACACTATGAATGTTTTTCAAGCAATATCTGGATATTAATAAAAGTAATAATATAAATATTATTGTCTCGTGGGAATGTATATATGTGTGCGTAAAAGAGAAATCAGCAGAGTGTTTCCTACGATGAATCTGAGGGCGTGGTGTGTACCAAACGCGATGTGTCGAGAGAAGTTGATGACATAAAATGGAACCCAGAGATATAATAACCAACGAAATAACTGGTCTAAGCATCGCATTTTTATCTGATGATTAAGATTAAAGTGTAGTGTTATAATCTATCTAAGATTGGTTACTTGTGGAATCTTGCGAGTTCCGTTTGAAACTTTTGAAGAGGAAGTGAATAATGATTCATGGGGCTTCCTCTTGCGCTCTCACTGGTTGCCGCAAAGTGGCATTTAGTCAGAGAGGAAGTTTCTGTAACTCTCTCGCTGGCAACATGTATACGTGAACAGTGGTTCATAGATTTTTTCTAATAATACTTGCTTTATGCTCATGTGCATTGTGAGTATTATGTTAATTTTAAAACATGCGATAGAAGAGTTTAATGATAACTCTCTTTGCATTATTATGACACGTCGCCTATGACTCTAACGCAGCGAGGAAAACGTAACGCCGAGTAGATTGTGTGAAACTTCACTATAATATTACTATTTTTAATGTTGCAAGGGAGGTGAATCTTAACGTCTATCTCTATTTCCTTCTCTAGAATTCATCCGTGAGGTGTTCCTTATAATTATTACATACGACGTAATTATTACAAACGCCGTAATATAACATGACGACAGGTGTGAGATAAGCAATTAAGAATAAATTTTGAAATATCTGTTGCAGCTAATATTACTGCAGCTAATATGACCGACAAGGTGTACGTCATGTATTAAAACATCACGTTGTAAATCATAAGATTTTACTGATGCCTTTTGAAATAATTTTCTTATTTCTCAATTACGCGTGACAAGGGTTTCAAAAGATTCAATACTAGATTAGGTTTAGAAACAATTTTTAATTACGGGAACATAAACACCTACAATAGGTTATCCAAAGTATCACTTCAAGAATACTTCGATGTATGGATGTTTCATTACGGAAACATTTATAATGTTTATTCCTTTAAATTATCGACATGCATATACTAAAAATATTAACTCTAAAACGGTGTTATTTATAAAAGTTTGATCGTTAAAAAATCAAAAGTACATTAATACATTATGAATTGTTTTTTAACATTTTATATAATTTAAATTTTATATCACTTCAGTAAATTCCTGCTCTCGTGTGCCACAATGAATGAGATGAAGTTAAGATGTTGACTCCACTCATTCACATTTTATTACGAAATGTTCATAAATTTTCATTGAATATTTGTTAGTGAAAATCTGAAGAAACCGTATTATATTATAATTAATTCGTATTCTTATAAAATTTTCATGACATAAAATATTCAATAAGCAATTTCCAGTGATACTTAATTTTTGAGAAAAATCCTCAATTAACCTTAAGAATATCAACATTTACTATACAATATAATTATTCATTAATTTTGTATGTTCACACATAAGATAATAATTACATTCTAATTATGAACAGTACAACCACAATTCACACTCGACTTATTTATTCATTACAGCAAAAAAAGGCATAACCGTATGGTTTTTATTCTACCAAGAACAAAAAAGTGTTATTTAAATTATGTTTTTATTTTTTATAATGAAAGAATAACTCATTACTTGTATATGGGTCAAATAAGAAAATAACTTGAAATCGTCATTCAGTATTACTCATATAAAAGAAAAGCATTTTATTCGTCATTTATGTACGTCGAATGAAAGAATAACGTGTTACTCGTCATTTAAATTTAAACGAATCAAAGAATAACTTTTTATTCGGCATTCAAATTTTTTTCGAATAGTAGAATAACCTTTTATTTATTGACATCAAATGAAATAATATCTTTTTAATCGATGTTCTTGGCACGTAAAATAAAAGAATATATTTTTATTCGTTATTTATTCTACGAAGAATAACGAATGGTTTTTCACTTTATCATCTTTTATTCATAAGAATAAGAATATTGCGAACCTTGGTCTGAACTGTGGAAAAAAAGAATACATATAAGATACAAGGGTTAGAAAGCTATTAAGGATGGAGTTTTATTAACGCCATGCTGTTCGTTACAGCCTTATTGCATAAAATCGGGTCCCCGTGTCCGTTATACTGACTGTAATTCCGATGTTTCTACGAACCTACATTCAATGAGAGGAAGACGGGGAATCAAAAAATGTCCGCCATATAGAAATATCCGCTACTGAGAAGTGTCCGTTAAAGCGTGTTTCACAGCAATATATCTAAATTGGCAGCCACGTATAAGTTATATTAAGAATAAAATCAGTAAAGGGATATTTATGATAAGATAATTGCTGTTTTCTGTGTCTATTGAGATCTTGTTTAATCTCTACTTTGAGTACGTTCATGTTCATCTATCTTATGGAACAATACACTGGATTCATACCAACTACTCAAATAGTCTCTTTGAGACTGTAACATCAGGACCAGTGCAGTCTATAGATTTTGAAATATTAACATTTTCAAGCATTTTGCTAGCCGGAAATTCCTAAGGAGATTAAGGGTCGGGCCAGTCGCCGCCAAATAAGGAAAAATACCCGCCACTAAGCCTTCCCGTTCATTGTGTAGAGGCTGAACAGTTTCCATCTACTTCTGAAAATTGAGTAGGAATGCCCTCAGAAGAATGTTGCAGACGAGTGTGAATAGAATATTTCCAGCGGATGTAGAGTGCTCAGTGCGTTAGCGAGGGCGTGATCACGTGACCTCCGCTTCTGTATATATTGGGAGGATTGAAGATCCTCAGAGCCTTTCAGACTTTTCTGCGGAAGTGTACCCAGGTTATTTGAGATGTGACTTGGTTAGTTTTGGTTGTCAGACCACAGAGAATTGCTGCGTTAATTCTATTACATTGCTATTAGGCGCGAATGACGTAACTTGGAAAGTTAGTTATTTCGGGATAGCAACTTGTAAATTTTTGAGATTCGGATAATCTGGGTAGATTTCCGAGTTAATTGATAACACCAGTATTTATATTTGTGTGTAATTGTTGCTTTCAGGCAGTAATAGATCTGTAATAACAAATTCAAACTTGTATTTATGATTTGAGAGTTCGTTCAAATTTGTAAATACGCAGATTTCAATTTGACTTGTATTAAAGGAATATTTTATTGTTATTACATATGTGTTTGATTGCTTGGGGAAACCAAGCTGGTGGCAGCAAACTCTACCATAAAGGTTGTGGTTTATGGTTGAATCCCTCTTCTACCCAAAAAATTCCCACATCGCATCTGGGCTTGCGGTGTGTCGTAACAGAGACACAAAGAAAGCAATTAGGCAAAAGCAGTGTAGAGTTTCACCTCGAACTTCATATAGAAAACTTCATGTAAAACTTGGAATGTTGCCACCAACATATATTTTCCAAAGTCTTGAGTATATCAAAAATAATTTATTAAATTTTAGAACAATCTCTGATGGATATGACAATGACACCCAAGTATTGTAATGATATTAGTAAAACGTTCTCTACGAACTCAGTTTTAAGTATACATCCGTATACTCATTTTTAAGTATACATGGAAAACAGTTTTAAGTATACATCCGTTATTTAGTAATTTACCTTTCTCAATTAGAATTTCAAATCGTGCTGCATTTAGAGCTAGTTTACGATAACTTGTAAGATTTAATAGTTTTTATAGCATTGAGGAATATTTAAATCACAGTTTCTAATTTTGTAAATCTGTCTTTATAACTTTATTATGTGTGTGACTATTAATACTTACGGAAATTTGTTTGTGTCTGTATGATTTATAGAAGTTACCATTGACATTGCTTAAGTAAACTTTTTATTTGTGTAATGTTGTGTCTCTTAGCAATGAACTACACATTACGGAAAACTAGAAAACTAGATGTTACTGTCTTTCAGTGAAAATATATGTTTTACCGCGGAATTTTGACCTTTCACGTAGACATGTTTGTGATTGTGTGCAGGTGTTGTGTGTGCCGTCATTAAATATATATATACCCTTCACCATATTATATCCATTTCTCTTCTATGTCAATTAAAGAAATTGACTCTCCGTGTATTTGCCCTTGTCTCCGTGCATGTCATTTCCGTCAATTCCTAGGTGTCATAGATCAGCTTCCTCTTGTCTTCCACCGCAGTCATCAAGGCGTCGAGAGTGTGGAGCTCTCGCGCTGTTCCGATCAGACTGCTTAGGTCCTCGCCAGTTAGCTTCCTATTCGACCCTGTGATGTAATCGAAGCGCTCCTTAAGGCATGATTCTCCGTTTCTTGTGTTTGGTGGTCGCATCTACTATGAGGTGCTTTTATCAAACCACGATCATATCTTTTTGCGTTGTACGAGCCGTACCCAGTAATGGTTCTCACCATCACCGGACTTGGTTTGAACCCCGCATGCCTCCGGACAAATTCCATGTTAGGAATGAACCTATAGGGGTCCCTCCCGTATTCATCGTCATTCCATCGGGCTTGCTTCACCAGCGCGGCTCGTATTTTACCCTTCACCCCTTTGGTTTCCTTGCTGTAGGACTCGGTGCCAATGACCACCTGTTTCCCCTTGCGGAGATGGTACAGGTTGCTTCAGTGGCAGACCTCAAGGTGGCATGCAGCCGCTGAGTACCTGAAGTGCCCCCGTCGCTGTTAGTCTTGACGTTCGAGCGATTCCTTGCATTGGTCCCCTTTGGGCCAAAAGAAGCCCACGCTTTAGTGTGAGTTATTGACTCTGTGCCCCCAGGCGGATGCCGCATAGGAAACTATTGGTAGAAACGCACCTCGATAGATTGTCCGGAGTGTATCTGAGGGTATATTGTACTCCGCTTTGCAGATCCTTCTCAGCTTAAAGAATAGCCTGCGACCCTTCACAGTGACTTTCCTAATATGATGAAGAAATGACAGCTTCTTGTCAAGATAAACGCCCAAGTATCTGACCTCGTTGCTGCATCGTACCTTTGTACTACCGATCTTGATTATAGGCTGCCTCTCCGAATCGAGTTGCCACCCAAACATCATAAACTCTGTTTTCTTGGAAGACAAAGTCATCTTCGCCCTCTCACACCACCGTAGAACAATATCCAGGAGCTTTTGTGCCTCTACCTCCATACTGAGAGTACACTATAATGGTTCGTGTTTAACACGAGTCCGGTCCCTTAGTTGTTGAGAAATGAACTACTTATACCAGACTGTGGTCGCACTACTATTTTATATAAAGATCACTATCTTTTGAAGGACGTACTCTTTCATTATAATTTAGACTTCCCTATGTGTCTACTAGTGACATCTTGGGACCACAATGTGGTTCCAAGAGCACCCACCAGGTCCGTCGAGTGTCGGAGACTGCCTACTCAGTCGGCCACCCAACCGCCCGGGCTGGGCTGGATTTAGGGTTTCAGGTGACCTACCAGTCAACGCACTGGTTGACGGGAACACGTCTAGCTGTCGTACTCCTTCTACTTTATGCACAGGTAGTAGCCGAGCAGCGATCCTGCTCACCGATCGGAAGCAAGTGCCAACTAGTGGAAGGCTTGAACTTCCTTCCCGTACCACGGGTGTGGAAACCACTGCCCGACAGAGTCCAACCCATTTAAGGGGCGTCAGTTAGTCCATAATCTGAGGGCTCAATGCCCCTTCCCTGTCTACTCGGTATAAAGTGCTCAGTGACACTCGAGACAGCGATCTTGACCACTTAAGGACAAGTCTTGTTCTCTACCGCTTCGTGTGACCCCCAACGTCCGATCCGTTGCTCCATTTAAGGAAACTGGGTACGGGGGTGATGGGACTTGCCCAGTGGTCCACCGAACGGATGCTAACTTAATCCTGGTGGACTCAATTAAGTGTCTACCCTTCAGACACTTAGCTGTGTTCGAGGGCGGACCCTCTCGCCGTGTGCCAGAACCCAGAAGCCGTACTTGATCCCGAGCTGTGACGGGTAACAGCTCGAGACGCAACTAGTTTGTTTCTTCCACCTGTCCGAAACATTCTTTCCATTTGCCCAGGGTATCTAGGCGGGTTACGAATTCCGGTAGTAGTACACTCAAGGTGGTTGAACACAGTGCACCCCCCTTTACGTTAGGTTCGTCGAGGCCCCTTGCGGAGTTCTCTGCTCGTTGTTAATGAGGTTTACCCAGCAGCCAGGGTTTCCCCCACTAGTAACGGCCGACATCCCTAGCGGGAACATCTCCCCCCTCCTCCCTCGGACCGATCCTTTACCCGCGTTCACGGGATTGGGTACGGCGCCCGAGAGGCGCCCCAGCCGGCCGGGGGTCAAACCGACTGGTAGTGTTGGGGCGGCAAGCTAGGATCCTGCCTGAGAGGTCCACTCCTCGCCTACTCGGTTTAAAGTGCTGAGTGGCACCCGAGACCGCGATCATGACCAATTAAGGACATGTCTTGCTCTCTCCCACTTCGTGAAAATCCCCAGCATCCGATCCGTTGCTCCATTTATGGAGATTGGGTACGGGAGTGGTGGGGCGCGTCCGTTCGTCCAGTGGTCCACCGAACGGCTACTAACTTAATCCAGGTGGACCCTGCTTGGGGGGTATGGGTCCACCCTTCAGACACTCAGCTGTGCTCGAGGGCAAGCCCTCTCCCCGTGTGCCAGAATCCAGAAGCCCTACTGGATCCCGTACTGGTGACGGGTAACTGCTCGAGACGCAACTAGTTTGTCTCTTCCATCTGTCCGAAACATCCTTTCCATTGACCCAGGGTATCTAGGATCTGGGCGGGTTACGTGTCCCGGTAGTAGTGCACTCAAGATGGTGGAACACAGTGCACCGCCCTTGTCAGGAAGGTTGAACTCCCTACGTTGGGTTCGTCGAGTCTCTGCTCGTTGTTAGCTAGATTACCTAGCAGCCAGGGTTTGCCCAACGAGTAATGGCCGATGACCCTTACGGGAACATCTCCCCCCTCCTCCATCGTACCGATCCGTTACCCGTGAGGTCGGGATTGGGTACGGCACCCGAGGGGAGCCCCAGCCGGCCGGGTGTCGAACCGACTGGTTGATACTGAGAGTAGTAGGAGGATACGCTTTTTTTATTTTCACAGCTATATGAACAGGGATATTGATGTGAAAAGCTAACAAATTTTATTTTCTGACCCCGCCGGTAATTGAAACCGGAGTGACTCGGTGGCACGCAAGCTATTCCAGAGTTACTAGAGGGGCGTTGCAAAGTGTGCTAAGTAACTTGACGTGCATTTCTCATCTATAAATATATAATGTTTGGTGTAATGTTTTTTTCATTACAGTATTACGAGAAAAAAGGCGTTTGTAAAAAAAACACAAACGGAGTTTTTTACATTAGTTGCTTTCGAATAGGTTCAGAGATTACAAATTGAGCTCCAAACATGGCGAAACTACTTCGTGAAATTTAGTCTTAAATGGCTTAAAGGAGAACACATCTCTACATTCGAACAGTTTACTACTTTATTACTTTTTTATAAGCATATATGTCTTCCATTACCTTAAGTTTAATATGTAATCGATCGTGGAATTTGCGTGATGGCGTGAATTTGAGTTACATTGCGAAGAATTAAGAAAATACATCCTCGCTCTTAGTATATTTTAGTATCTTTGTCACCTTTTTAAGAAGACTAAATAGATCTTAAGGAAGTTTTAATGCATGAAAAGGAGAGATGTGTCACTGATTGAATCCGTGAGATAATCTGCTTGTTGAATGTTCTGGAACAGGATCACATACACTTTCGTTATCATCGCAGCTGATCGCTAAAAATAATAAGCACGGTTCTGTAAACAGCGTGTCTGTGGGTGTTGCTTCGTCGCTTGACTTTGCCTGGACTCGTGTTCTCTGCTGCAGAATTCATCACATTAAAGGGAGCTCATGGGAAGAAGGAAATAGAAATTACGGTATACTCGTAAATAGAGCTAACTCGCTGAATTCTGCAAGTAAGGGTAGTACACAAAAATTAGTACTGCATGACATGTGGAATTCGCGGATGTACTGAGAGAAGAGAGAAAAGAAAACAAAGTATTTAATTACTAATAAAGGAATATATTTTATAAATACTTAAATGACGTATTTTGAAGTTGGAAGTATACTGCACAGATGAATTAAGAACATGGACAACAAAACGTGCTTAGTTCAAAGTGTTATCGTATTACTGTGCTATAGAGAAACATAAAAGTTAATTAATGTGTTATATGAATATTGGCTTTATTAGAATTGAGATTGTTTACCTGTATGCTATAGCTGATCATCAATTTGTGTTAAAATTGGGGTGAAGAGAGATAAAAATGGAAACCCAGAAAGTGTTTCTCGTAGCTTAAATAGCACAAATGATTCGGAATGACTGCATTTTGCATTTATTTATATTTCATCGTAATTCAAATATCAGAAACCTTGTTAAACCAATTTAGAGGAATGAAACACGGACCATTGTTTGCTTTATTTACCACCCGAAAATGTTTATAGTTACTTCCTATTTTAGATGGCATTATTCCTAAAAGCACTAGATTCAAAAGTTTTTGAGGAATCTGAAGATACATCCTTTTTCTTTTCCGTTACTAATTTAAAATAGTGCAATAAAACATTATAATGTCATTCATTCTGAATTGAAATTCTATGATGGAAACCAGCATATTTTTACGTAAACATTTGTCGTGTATTATTGCTGTGGATTTGGGATCTCAATTCGAAATTATTTGAAGATTTGAATTGACACTGGATGAATTGAACTGTGTGATTTTTTCGACTGAGGAAAACTAAAAACAACACACGTAGAAACGTTTTGCCTTTCTTGTGTCTCTTGTAGGTGAATCATTCGAACGTTTACTTACGAATCGAATTATCCCAGACGAATTCCGCAATTTAAGAGATGTCACGTAGAAAGTTACACTACCGTGACACAGGCATCTTAAGTGCTCGGAAACTATAAGAATCTCTCTGTTCTTGGAGATAAAAGTTGAAGGAACGGTGTGAGCTACCAGCATTGGAGCCAGGTTCACCGGGTTAGGTCAGGTGGAAGTTGCGTACGGACTTGGGAGTCGAGGCGGGTGGTGCAGGGGATAGCACACCTGCGTCCAGATCATGGAGGTCCCGGGTTCGAGTCCCGGTCCGTCGCAATTTTCACCTGGCTGTTGACGCTGCAAACACTCCTCCACGAGTAGGTACTCGGAAGTTGTGAGTTAAAACATTGGTAATGCTATTTTTCTCGCGAATGTGGTTAATGAAGGCGTGGTCACACTAACGCCTGTTGCTACGCATCATGTGCCTAATTTGACAGCTACGCTCCACGACGCGCGTAAAGTGAACCAAACGGCCTGCCGCACAGAGCACCCACTGCCTCGTAGTTCCAAAATAATTTCACGCGATGATCGAAGAAAGCAGATTCCAGAATTAGGATCATTTTGCGCATTTACTTCCTTCGACTGTTAAATGATGTAGTTCTGAATTATGAGGTTCGGGCCCACGTTTGTTTGGTATTAAGCAGACGACTCGAGTCAAGAGATGTACTCCAGTCAGACTTTTCTGAGCAGATTTAAAAGGTATTTTTCATTCGTAGTTTTTCTATTTGTAGTGTATATTAACCTATTTAATCTATTTGTAGTAATCGTGAAAAAGTTCGAAAAAGAAATTTTTATGAAAATTCCCGTTTTGGAGGTCCCTTATTCTGAAAAGGTGCTTTTTGGTATAGTTCGTCCGGTTCATCCGTCCGTCTTAACGCAGCAATTCTGATCAAATGGAAAAAATAAATTCTATTCATTTTTTCATATTTACGGTATATACTTATTTACGGTATTTTATATTTCATATAATTATTATTGAAAGTGTTTCAGTGAATGCTGGTTCGTTTCGGTTTTACTGGTACCTTCAGGTGAATATTTTCCGCGTGGTGGTGGAAGAGTGGTCCCAAGACATCAAACCAAAACCTTAACTGAAAAGAGATTTAAAATATTTAAAAACTGAGAGTGAGGTCAAAATAGAAACAATAATGAAGCTGCTCATTTTATCCTTAATTCAGTACTCCAATTAAATTATCTGGGTTTATGAACTGTTTTTCTGAACTTATTTTCATAAGATAGGAATTTAAGTTTTTAGTTTATTTAATTCTTAAAAGCTATCTGCAATATGTCGTGTATACAAATGTTGCAGTAAGACTTATCATATCATCATATTGCCTGAGTACCCTTGCATTATTAGCAAGAAGTTATTTTGTACAAATTTTGTTTCTAAATCGCCATTGATATGTCCTGAACCACATTTCGAAAAAAATCGCTGAGTGGTGCACTTGATCTCACTCTGAAGAACACTTGTAGCAAATTTCGAAGCTCAAAGCTTTTTACGTAAAGTTTTTGAACTCTACGGCGGTCACTAAGAAATGCTATTAAATTTAATTTTAAAAAATGTAAAACAATATTCGAAAAATTCGTTTGATGTCTTTTTGTACCCCTCTTGCAGAACACGTGTGCGGAATTGCTAAGCTTTCACCGTACATAATACTGACATTATGATAATAATTACAATATATTAATAGTATAGTTAATGTGTATATACATATGTATATATTCATTTATTATAATATCATTTAGAATTAATTATTATTAATATTATAAGAAAGAAATGTTGAAATTATTATGGTTAAAATATTTATACCATAATACCTTCTGAACATACATATTTTAGGTAAACCTTTTTTGAATTTCTTGTTATACTTGTACAGTTTTGTGGGAATCATCAAATCACTTTAATTACTGGAGTAACGAAGTTCCCGTATCTAACCAAGTTTCATAACACTTCTCTCCATGGAGATAAAGATGCAGTTGCAATTATTAAAAAAGTTACGATTAAAAAGATGTGTTAGACTTAAAATTCTGTTTGGGGATGTGAGCGGCAAAGCAGCTTTATCTCCTGCACAGTGACAGTAGTAGTAGTAGATGCCTTTGCCCACGTCACGCCTGGCTGCTGACATCAAAGTGCTGTCTTCGTGTTGGCTGCTCTACAAAACGCAGCGGAAGAACAAGGAATAAGCAATTTCTTACTCGATCCTTCTTATTTTGTGTAAATCTATTTCTCCATTATGTCATAATTAACTCTTTCCATACTATCTTTTTAGTGTATTCCATCTTGAACTACCTCTTGAAAATCTTGAACTATTTTTTGTCTCAGCTTTTTCCTCATACTTAATTTTAGTTTTTCCTCCAGTTTTGTACTTATCATATTTTACGTTAATACTATCTCCCATCTTATCTTTCATTGACATTTGTCACTACAGCTCGAGTAAAATTATTTCTCTTAAATATTGGGTTTGATGAAAAAAAAAATTTTTTCGGAGATTTTTAATATTTTGTGATATCAATCTTTTTCTGTTGTAATATGCAGAAATGCGTGTGTCACACTGAGCAAAGCTCCACCATGACGTTCAAGGAACGTGAAGATGGTAAGAGGTGCTAATAAAAGCGAAACAAAATGAGCACGAAAATATTTTTGTCCGTAACAAATAACGTACGGCATGAGGTGTTTTATGGATTTTTAAGTTGTGGTACAGTAATTTTGGCTTTTTAACCTTTAACTTCTTTATTCTTAATTTATTTGCGTTCAGTTCAGAGTAGTCATCTGCTTCTTAACTGTAACTTTTCTTCTTTCACAAAACCTTCCAAAAATACGACTCAGTCTGTACATTATTCAACAAACACCGTCACAGCCCTGGAACAGTTATTTACGAAGATAAAGAACGTACGTTTAATTTGATTTTCTCGGACTTCATTGCCTTAAATTATTAGTCAGCAGCGTGGAACCTGTCTCATAAAGAGTGGAACATGATTATAAAACATGGGACCTAGTTTCAATGAATGCACTGCTTAATTTTTTTGTCCAGGAACTTTAGGACTCGGACACTTGAATTGTCACAAAATGCGAAGCTGCAGCATCAGCCCTCAGCAAACGAGGAACAACTTCCACGAAGATGTTCCCAAGAATCTTTTGCAGCTGGATTTGCTATCCTAATGAAATAACAAACGAAATTTCATTCATAAGATAGTGATAGAATATACTCGAATGTTAAAATTGATGTGTACAAACTGAAAAAGAAAAGATTTTTCCCAAGAAACAAAGACGAAGCAATTAGTTAAAAAAACAAAATCACCGATATTTGTGGACGATTTACATTTGAATACATTTTAAAACTTTTGTTGAGATTTATCATTTTGTTGAGATTTATCATTATGTACAAGTGTAAGGTTTATTTTCAGAATTTCTGAAGTATAATAAAGAACGACATTCAATAGATTGTATAAACAACATTTTTGTAGGAAGCGCTATTAGTCACATTTGGGTATTGAAAAAATTACATCACAAAATACTATTACATGGCAAAATATAAGTACTAATGATACTTTGTTTTTGACATATCAGAAAGTAAATCACACAAGAGTATTTTACTCTGTAAGAAATCAGCGAACCTTATTGAAGTTTCCGGCGGGAATTTAACAGTAGGAAAGTAGGTAACTTCACATATTTTATCGGAGTTTGAGAAAAACATTGAATAAACACAAAGACGTTAAAAGTAAAAGGATAGAAATATTCTTTCAATTTTTTTTGCCAAAATTTGATTCTATGTTTAATTCACATTTTTTACTTAAACTATTAACAAGTTGAATCGTATATCCTTATTTGTAATTCAAGTTTCCACGTAGATTTCACTGGAAACATACGCTCAAGAGAAAGTAGTCTAATTGTACTTCCGAGCTCTTGCATTAATTACATTCCTGAACTGGAGAATAAATGCTATTACTTAATTATAAATTAAAAAGCTTTAAACACTAAATAAATATTTGTGTGATTTATTCTTTTTGTTGTTGTTCCATAGTTCTCTCAGTTAAAACTCTGTGTGGGTTTCAATGGCGAACTGGAAGTAAATTTTAGACAGTTGCCTTGAAATGTGACGTGTGCAAGATCGTTGATTTCTGTAATTCAGTTGTTTCACCCCTGATTGGAGGTAGAAATGAAATATGACCTTTTAATTTTTTTAATTTTCTGTAATGGTGAAGGTAACTACTATAAATGATTTTGAGTTTTTGATGATAGTTATTGAAGTTAACCATGGTAGGGAACATTTTTATTGTCATTGTGAAATAGGAATAGGGGAGTGAGTGCTGTCTAGTGTTAAAAACAGAAAAAGGAAGAGAAAAGTGGTAGGCAATTAAGAGCTTACTGCTACTTCCGTTGTCTGAATCGTGGTCCACTCAGTGAATCCGCTGTGGATTGCAGCGGTCGGGCTGCCAGCTATGACCCCAGTACCTTACACGGGTACCGTTTTCCTTAAGTTCTCTTCACTTGGGAGATGAATAGGTCCCTGTCCTTTAAAGAGGACGTGACAATTGTCAAGAGATTAACTGGGATACAATCTTAAGACAATTCTTCGTTTAAATGGCAGAACTGCCACATTATGTGTATTATAAACTATACGGTAATTTTAACGGCTACCGATTTCTGGGTCAAACCAAATGATTTTGAAACTCTACCCCGCATTTTTTGTGGTCTCGAGAATAACTCGCGTGTGATACTCAATAATTAACACATATGACTCTTTATTTTTGCAATTAAAATTGTTCATTGATGAATATTTGACAATGAAATATATTGTATTGGTGTAGCGTGGGGTAAACATCACAAATATTAGGTTTGAAAATCGTTAAAGAGATCAAATGAGACTAAAAATTAATTACTCATCTTAACAATATATGAAAAAGAAAAATATAACCTTTACCTTACACTCCTAATTTTCAAAATTTGCAAACATGCTTTTCCAGATCTTTGCCCCATAAGATGCGTTAAATATCTGTAATCCGGATCTTTGACCCAATACCGCAAAGCTATGTCCCACTAGCAGGAAAAGTACCTAATTTAAAGGGAGTAACCGACACAATAAAAGAAGTTTCATTTGGTGTAAGATAAAAAAAAGAAAGAATTGTTATCGTCGTTAAATCACATATCGTGACAGTCATAGTCCTAATATAAAAGTGAATAATGGGAATAAAAACCTTAAAAAATCCGGAAAATTTTGACTTTTTTTACGATGATGCTTGTAAGGACGTTTTAGTTTGAGTGGAACAACCTCCTTCGTTGAGAAGTGAAGAATACGTTGATGAAGTCGGTACGTTGCTTAGATACCGGTCTCTATCTACAAGTTTGAATTTCAAAGTATTTATAATACAGTGTCGTACGAGAGTTTTATATGACATACTTTACCCGTCTATATGATTTAGTGTAGACAAATATTGTGTTTACATACAAAAATCATGATGATACATTTAGTTCATGATATTTAGCGAAAACTCGAAAAATTACATATCATCCTATATCACCTTGTTAAAATCCGTGTTTCAAAAACTCCTTTATTTGTAAGTATTTTTACATTATATAATCTACATCCCACCACAATTTCATGTTACTTTCACATAATGCTATTCTCTCTGCGTGATGAGTCATGTCAGTCAGAAATACCTCAAATATTGAATTATTTCAAAAATCAATTTTAGATCTATTTGTTCATGTTCAATTGGTTCGTGAGATAAATTAAAAGAAGCAAACATTCGAAAAGTCATATTGTACCTTATTTCACTCTTTCAAAATAGGAATTTTGCCAAATACTTGCTTAGTGAACTTGTATAATACTATAATAATGATCTGTCAATTTTTCAACTTCCTATCTCAAATATTTTTTGCTTGATAAATGAGTGAACGAGTCGGTCAGTTGCAGGACAGCGCCACTTATCCCTATGCATAAACGCCCCTATATTTGATTATTGTGCTGACTAGTGTATCAGAATTTTCTAGCTACTTCTAGTCGTGTAACCTTATTTCCTTAAGAAATCATTTACCTAAAATAGTGAAGTGGATGAAAAAATTCCAAAACATGAGAAACAAACAATAACTTATACTTTTGCCGCGAAAAAACAACCAAATTTCCATATATGAATTGTTGATGAGACCACATTCCTCGATCAAAAAACGTACTACAGTTTCTGGGGAGACCTCAGAGCTCTCCATAGTAGACATCGGAACACGTCGAAGTGGAGGGGAGCAAAGCTCTACACTGGGCAGAACTCCCCACCACAGGTGAGTTATCATGGGCGCAGCCCAAAATGGAGGTCTGTGGGAAAATTCCCCTGCGAGCGTAGCCCTACGTCGGGTCTGGGAGTAAAAGCTTAAGCGAAGCTTCACGCTGGACTAACCCTCCCACTACACAGATAAGGTTGAATGGGAGCTGCCCAAAATGGGGTCTGTGTGGAATATTCCTCAGCGAACGATGCAAGCGTACCACAAATGAGGCCTGGGGGTAAAATCTACAGCGAGCGCACGCGAGTGTACTAGATAAATTACCTCGTCACTGATAGAAGAAAAAACACGAGAAAAGAAGCGAAGAGGAGAAACAGCCCCTATTACGGCAGAAACGTATCATTCGGAGGTGCGGACGTTTATCCCATCGCTCTAGGAATTTTTACCTCAATTAAGGACGGGTGCTGAGACACTGGAATTCACATTAAATCAGAAGAAAAAAGACTTATCTCATCATAAGTAAATATCGTAGTGATATTCGAGTTAACAACAGAGATATTATTACAAGTGAAGACTCTTTCGAGAAAACTCTTAACGTCATAATTAACTCGAATCCGAACTTTGATCCAGGCGTACGTTTGCTCCACGCTACCCTGTGCATCATGCTTTTCACTTGTGATGATAACTTCTACTATTTTACCATTTTCATGCATTTGCAGCATTGTATGTAACAAGAAAATAACTGTATTTTGATCAAGAATCTTGGAGGAAATTATACTGTTATATGGTGCTTGTGGTTCTTGTAAATTTTGTTTAATTTTACTATTTTTATCTAGAAGTGCGCAAGTATTTTGAAATGAAATATATTTCTCTCATGGGAAATATGGAAGCTCTCGTGGAGCAATTCAAAAATGACCCTGCCTCACTCCACTCGGGCAGCAGCGGCTCCAACCGCCACAGATGTGAATCAGGGCGTCAATGCAATATTAAACTACCTTACATAGCCTTACCGAAATTCACCTTTGCTGACTGGGTTAATTTTCGCCATCTCTTTAAATCTCTTGTCATTGACGAAACTGCCCTCAGCAATTCTGCTAAATTACATTACTTAAATTCAGTATTAGACGGCGGAGCACGTGATCTTATTCAGAATATTGCTGTCTCCGGCGAAAGATTCGTGACCCTTTGGAGCTATTAACGAACCGATATGAAGATAAGAGGCGTCTCTTTTTTTGTCGTATGAGTGGGTCCTGTTTTTTTTGTCAGAAGGGTTACATCAGTGGGAATATTGTAGCTAATGAAATGATTTATTTCATTATTACAAATCTTTTCATGAACGCAATCTGGTTTTTATATTAGTAAGGGTTAAATGAAAAACAAAGCAAAACAGTGTCAGTGAAGCGGGTCTCCGTCCTGGCCTGTCCGTTTGTTTAATCTGTTTGTTTGATCCGTTAAAAAGTAATCAGTTTGTTTAATAATGAATTTATTGATTTAGAATAAATTTTTAAAAAATTACTAAGGAAGTGTAAGCAACGGGATTTATATAAAGTTATTATTCGTAGAATAGTGAAAACATGTTACGAAACAAATGTTTCGGGTACATATTTATCAACAAACTGGCAAGGAATTATCTCTCAACGCCATAACGAGAAGTGCCCCGAATTGTCTAAAAATGCTACATGTAGCAAGGTACTACATAAAATTTGTTACATGTAGCAAATGTTATGTAAAATTTTACTGCATAGTGTAAACGCGCCTTTAATCATTAGAGACATTTCTTATTAACCCTTTCTATTGAGTGTTTTGGAGAAGTATCTACGTGTCGATATGTCGTGTAAAACTTGCTCTGTAGTTCGTTAGAACATTGGAATTTAATCCGGAAATGCGCTTCCCTGGGGAGGCGTGGACTTAATTTCAGCATATTTGCTAGCTGTGAGAGACGAAAAGGGACTGAAAATTTTCCACGCATTTTCAGAAAGCCGGCAATATTTGTTAACTGTAAATCTGCCTAAAATAAATGTGACCATAATTCCTGATTTTCGTCACGAACAGACAATCTACCTACATATTAGTACACAAGCAAAAGCAGACTTACCAAAAATGAATACTACATAATTTTAGGGAGCTCATTTTCTATGTATTCGCAGGTTGTAGGTATTCTATGTATTCTACAGAAGCTGCAACGCGATTATTTGCAACTTTAATGAAAATTATTTATTGTGAATATTTTTAAATATTTGCCCTATTATTATTTACGTAAAACATTTTCACTCTCATTCGAAATTTCACTACAATAATTTTTAAAACCTAAAAGTTATGGAGCGATGAATGAAGTGCGCCGTTAATTTTCCTCGCAGTGTATTATGTAAATTTAACTAATATTTAAGAAACGAGAGTAAATTGTATGGTAATCAAAGTCGATGTCTTAAATGGAAGTATGCAATAGAAGTTTCGCTTCCATATTTGTTAATATAAATCGATAATTTATTAGAAAATAGGCATTAATAATATTTTATTAGTAGGTAATGATAAAAACAAACTATAATTTTAAGAAAGTACATAAAATTTACATGCTTTTTCGTCGAAACGCAGGAAAGAGTAAATACGCCCTTGTTCACGAATACTTGACCATGACATTGTCTTTAAATTCCTTACATCAGTGGTGTATATCCTTGCATCAATGGTGTATATCCTTGCATAAAATGTACGACAAAACTGTATTTGCATTAAACTGTATCAACATCTATCTTTGTTTCTTTTCAGGTATGTGAAACTTGGTGTAATAAGGATATTTTTACGGTAAGGTTTCTCAAAAATCTTCTCCTTTTCTGCATGCAGTTCATCGGGCCATATTTCAAGAGAGACATTTCTCACCTCGCTGTTATTAGATTCTGTAAAATTATTTATGCTCAATTCCAAGTTATTTTAAATATAACATTTGAGTCGCGAGATATACGTGTGATATACGTAAGTTTATAATCAAACCTATATTCTTCTGCATTACCTACTGCCGTTTGGTAACGCTGGAGAGTATTTTTGATTACACGATAGTAGAAATCTAGGGTGTTGGTTTGAAGAAATCGTTTGGAGCGCATTTTTATCCGAAAAGAAAATGTATGATGGAGAGTGGAGGAGGTGAAAATTGGTGGGCGCAAAATGAGGTGATTAAACTGGGTGCGTGGGAGGAGTTACCGATCCAACTCCTGGAATGTGCGCTTTGTCAGGTAAGCAGAGTGCGGCCGGATATTGTGTTCAGTGACATAAGTCCCGCAGTCTTGTGTGGCGTTTTTCTTAGATTTCGTGTGCAAAACTTAATATTGCCTTCTGTTTATTCTTTTATGTGCTGTACAATCAATCAGTATTATTATTTCTGTTGTAGTACTAATCTTTACAATCAATAGGATGTACAATATTCCTACCGCTATGTATCTTCTCTTTGCAATCGTACTGATGAGTGGCAACCGTATTGAGTTTTGTTGGCCAATCTTCCACCTTTCAATAAAGGCGGAGGAATTCATGAAACACGGGAAATCAAAGTACACTTTTAATATTCGGAATGCACACTTGTATTTGTGACGTTCTCACCTTTATCGTTGTCTTCAAGAACCCAAGATCCTTGACCTTGTCTCAACGTAAGAGTGGTAACAAATTGAAAAAGAGGTGTCTGGCACTCGCGTCATTCGCCTCTTGTATACTCGTGCCTCGAGAGAGGCATGGCCAACGTTCCGATTTACAAACGTACACTCTTCAAATATTTACCTCAGATTTTGCCCTCTGACAGACAACGAACGATGAGCAGACCTTCGCTCGCATTCTCTTCATCATACTTTTGCTTGGGGAGAGTCTGTGCTGTGGAGAATTGAGCAAGTTCATTTAGTTTCATTATTCATATAACTAACGAATTATCGAAAAGAAGATAGAAGATTATATTTTCTGGGGACATGATCCACTTAAAAGATGAACAAACATATTTTAATATTGTTTAACAAAAATATAGAGTTCAATTACAAATATTTAACAGAATAGCATAAAACGTGTATACAATAGTGTTTCAGGGCGAAAAAAACACAATTAGGCTGATGAAGAAATAATACATCATCGTTTTTTCTTGACTTCAAAAAAAAATTATATCAGGAAAATGTTATTAAGATGAGATCTGTTGAAAGAATACTTCTTATGTGCCAACGTTCCGGACTATATTGGTTCTTCATCAGGGCTGAAGAAAATGGATGGCATAGTACAGTTTGAAGAATATATAATTAACGCATTGTTCATATCGCATTATGTCATTGGAGGAATTACAAATACAATTTTCAAAAGTTATGTCTGATACAAATATTTTATGGTCAAGATCAAGTAAATGTAAAAAAATAGGAAATTAAAGGGATTAAATTGCAAATACGTCCATCATCCTAAAATACACTCTATTTCTCTTTATGGAGTAATTCGCCAATAACGAATCCGGGTTCTGTATAGTCAGTGGTCATTTCCTTTCCTTTTTTTTTATTACCAGGGAGACGGGACCGAGATCCCATTTTCATTCAACATGACATAATTAATCTGTTATCTAGAGGTGAATTTAAGTGATTTCTGTATGTTTGTGAACTCCAGAATAGGAAAATACCGACCCATAATCAAGTACTTCCTAAGGGAGTCGTCTCATATGAGGATTCTAGTCTCTATGAGATCACCTCTTAGGTCTGTGAGTCTCGCTAGTTGAATCTCAATGGTAGACTGTGTCCAGAGGTGAATGTCCAAAGGTCTATCACTATGAAGATTTAAGTGTATAATTTTTCTTTACTTTTTTTAAATTAGCCGACCTCTGACGTTGAATGTCAGTGAAGCCTGAAAAACAAACAAAAGAAAGCAATCGTTGGAGAGGTATCTTGTCCGCGCTACGGAAATAGCTAGACGTGACAATATGACAATATTGATCACGTTTAATAGAAGTGTTAAAATACTTCAACTGGAGAGAAAATGTAGTTAGAAGAATGTAAATATCCTTCAAATTAATTATTGCTGTCATGGTCATTAAACATGTTAAAATTATCTACAAATATCATCATTATGTTAAATATTTCAGATTTTACAAGACTTTCTGAACTCTTACTGCCGCCCGTGATGTAGTGAATAAACAACTGCTTTAAAATATTTACGTGCTATTTTGCCTTCGCTAAATTATAACGAAGGGGATAACACTAACTTAACAAGATATCTCTTGCGATGCTGGGAGGATTTAATTATATTTTCAAATGCTATTGACATGTTATCGATACTTCGCGAAATTTTATCTGTGAAGTGAAATGTATTCAATCAAATTTTCTCTCTCCACTGTCACAAGTAATAAAGAAGTGTTTGGTGGACAAATATTTTCGGGTTAAGTGAAAAGCATATCATTGTGCTTACCGATTTCTCAAGAATGACAGTATTCACACCCAAGAAAGAGAGAAATAGACAAGATCTGCAAAAAGAATGAAATGTATTTGAATTTGAACGTGGAAAAACATGTGGTTAACTATGACCCAGTAGGTTACCAATGTTTCCTTTGTTTCTAATGGTGTAGAATTTCAAAAAGGAGGAATTAAAAACACATGCACACATTTGAACAAAATTATTGATTTTTGTTAAGTTCAGATATGTTTGCTGAAAAGACGGATATGTACGTGTAACAATTCAATTACACAACAATTCATACGAACGCATTTGTTGATACTGTTCAATAACTTATTTAAGAAATGATTTGTTTAGAAATTTATTTCTCAGTTTGGCATATACGTTACCCAAAATATTTGTTCTTCACGCTTCATCTACTACGTGGGTAATTGCGTTTTCTAATGAATCGTCCAAAATGTCACGCATATCTAGAAAAGACTTATGTCTTGGCAGTGTAAACCTTCTGTTTTATTAGTAGTTCACCTTAATATAGAACTCGTATGATTTTATTCTTGTGATCCTACAGTAACTATATTTGTCGAGTCTCTCAATGATAGCAATTTTTTACTTCTGAAGAAAATGTTAGATATCATGGTTTGGTTATGAGTTTTGAAACCTACCGTACCAGTTTATATGAGCTTAAGGGTCATTGTTTTAGATCGTTGAGCTATATTTCCGGTTCAGTGAACACTTGTGTGACGTAAATGAACTTCTTTCAGACACTAAAAAAGTTTTCAAGCTTCGGCGCTACAACGCTGCAGCCTTTATGTAATAACTATTTTTGTAATAACGAAGGGCATATTTTTTGTCGGCTCCCTTCTGAGAAAGGTGTGGATAAAAATATGCATCTGATCTTTAATTTCATTGCTCTATTCATGGAATTGACCGAATGTGGCATTAAGACTATTATAACCAAATGTGAAAAATGTATTTACGATATTTCACAGTACATATTATTATACGTAACTAATAAATGATTAACGAAAAATAATTGAAGACCTTTTCTTACGTGAAAGTTATTCATACGGATGGGTAAGAGGCGAGAATATATTAACTATTTTTATAAAGACCTCTCGACGAGTTTTAGATTGAGTTACAGTAATAATGATAATATATCTTTTTCCTTAAAAGGTGCTTTTCCTTAAACTAAAAATTTAGTTTACGGTGGATATTCTTTTCTTAAAGCCAAGCACGGACACTTTTATTTTTATGTGATTCGAGAAATTCTTGTACTAGCATTTTACATCTTTTACTTCTACAGTTTTACAATTGTATATGTAACGAAGACACGGTCGATTTTGGACTGTCTCCAGTATTACCAGCACGAGATATTTCCTCTTTCATATATGCTGCAATTATGCGGGAACCACCCGTAGATCTCTAGTTACTATATATTTTGTAGTTACTTTATATTTAGTAGTTTGTATATTTCGATGGAACCACCACACGAATGAGTTGAACTCTTCCCCCTTCATGCTACATACTACCATTTTTATTTTTAATGTGCCGATCTGATGATCGCCCTATTTCTAACTTCATTATTACATTGCTTGCTTTCTTCTTAGCCTGTCTCTACGTACATCTTTTGTATCTCTTTCTCTACGATTCTTTTGTGTCGTTCAGCGATCCAGGTTATCCTCATGTATTTCCAAGCGTTCTCTTTTTCTTTCCTCCTTTTTTATACATCTTCCTTCTTCATTTCAGATATGTTTTGCAATGCTGTGTACCTTAATTCATCTTGTCTCATCTCGTATAACATCGAACTGAAGTATTAGTTTTGATAGTTTCGAATAACCTCCACTCATCCTTCAGATCTAATACGTTTACCATAATTTCAAGTTCAAGTTTATTTGCAATTTTTTTTTACATTTTGTAAATCTCCATATGGAGGTACAATAGTAAAAACCTGAAAGAGAGGGGAGACCCTCTGTGCTCAGGAGCCAGTATAAAGAAACAAAACTTATAACATATGATCAAAATGCATAATTATATCTTTGTTTTGCATAAATGTCAAAATGATAGATTATCTTTATAATTAGGTATATAATACAAGCTAATGTTTCTCATGTAATATAATGAACTCACAAATATTTTTTATTTTAATTTTATTAAACAATTTTAGGCACTTTAAATCATTTGGTAAAAGATTATAAAATTTTATAGCTGTGTATACACATTTTTTCTCGGTTAATTCCTTTTTTTATTTTGGCAATACAATACTTTCTTGTAATACCTGTTAATGCAACAAATATATGGGATAAAAGTCGTACTGGTAAATTATAGATTTAATTGTATACAATTGGGAAATGGTAAGCAAAGAATCTAATTTTAGTAGTTTTTTGAATCTCAGCTGCAACTTTTGAAGAATAGTTAGGTCACTCTTATATGCTCCCCCCATAGTTTAGAATACTGTATACGTATGCATATTATATTATTAAAATTTTTATAGGAAGATACTTGAGTTTATATGCTGTAAATAAAAAGTATTTACATTTATTTGTTACATATTTTATATGAGCATCCCGTTTTAAGTTACAGTCAACATGTATACCAAGATACTTAATTTTACTTACTCTATTTATAGGTACATCGTTTACAAATATATTGATAAATTGTGGAACACTGTCACTATAACAAACAAACGTAATAAATTCAGGTTTTTAATATTAATTATCAGTTTATTATCAATAAACCAATTATTGATACTGTGTATGGAATCATTCATTTTGCGTTCCGCAATTATCCAATTTTTTTTCAACACATAGAACAACTGTGTCATCTGCAAATGCAAATATATTTTGACAGCTTTCAAACACATCATTTATGTAAATAACAAAAAGAAAAGGACATAATACCGAGCCTTGTGGTACACCAATTTAACCGTCATTTGATCATTCATAGTTTTATTTAATTACTCAGTTTCATATAATTTTACAATTTTTTCTCTGTCATTTAAAAACCTTTTAAGTAATTTTAGAGCAATACCTCTGATGCCAGTCAAATCCAGCTTCTTGAACAAGATATCATGTTCCACGGTATCGAAAGCCTTAGATAAATCAATAAATGTTGCTATTACAACATCATTCAAATCAATATTATAATAAACCATATCAAAAACCTTAACCCAGGTGTCAGTTGTCCTTTTATTTTTAAGAAAACCATATTGACTTTTATTTATTATTTTATATTGCATTAAAAATTTATACAATAGTTTTAGTTTTCAACCTACTTTGTATTCCTCTTTATCCTTTACGTTCACTTATGGCATTCATAGAATACATTTTTGGAAATTAGTTAGTTGTTAGCTGGACAACTTAAAACAATTTCGCATAGCCAAACCTACGGAAATGCCATCTGAGCTAATAAATCTTATTTCGTATTTAATAATGTTCTTTAGCGAATATCTCACGATTCTCTCCATGATATACATCAGTAGACTCGGTGATATGCTGCAAGTGTAAGTGCATGGGAAACGTTCCATGAGAGGATGCGAATTTCCTTCGTACTAGTTGGGCAAGAAATAAGCTCATGAAAGGCTAATTTTTCCTTCGTAGAAAGTGCGATGAGGATTTTGGAACGAGCTTCTTTTGCGTTTCATGTACGGAGAGAGAGCAAGTACGGAAAAATATGTTTCTGGATTAGTTTTTCTCTTCTTTCGTCTTGTAATGAAGAATTAACCATTCTGTTTTTCACATCTGACAGACACTTAACACTTAAGAATCTTTTTAAGCCCTCCATTAGTCAGTTTCGTCCTCGATGTTTTAAATACGTAAACACAAAAAATTAACGGAAACAAGTGTATTTCGAAATATTTGAAATCCGTGAAACACCGAGATTCAGTATTCCTAAAAAAAGAGATTCGTTAAGCTCTATTCTTCAGTTACAGAGCAAGGTTTAAAATCCTAAACTAAAGTTTAAAACCTATAAAAACCTTAAGTAGGCTGTGAAGAAACATAATTTTGCTTTATATGAAACTAGATACTGGGGCTTAGTAATTAGTGAGAAATAATTTCTCCCGTCATTTTGATACCATTTCGCTGTGCAAAATACTATTGCATGAAAAATTGTCATGACTTGGTCAATTTCCTCAAACCGCAACGTTCTTGGAATTCGTGGCAAGGATTCAAAATGAAGGTGTTTACCTTTGTATCCAAAATATCATGATCAGGAACACTTGCGGAAATTATTCTAAGTTACAATGCTTAGAATAACACAAAATCAAGTTTTCATTTAATGTCTTGACACATTTACGGAAAGTAAGGCATACATTCGGTTTAATTATTTGTAGATAAACGCTTGAATACTCGAACACTCTAAAAACTCCGATATTGAAAAACATTACCTCCAGGAATACTATAAATCAATTAGTACGATAGGTATATATTCATAAAAATTCATAAAAATATATTCCTAAAATAAATGTATAATAGCGCTATTTGAAGTTGGATTGTTATCAGCAAATAGAAGAGGACGGAGAACTGTATGGTCGCTAAACAATGGGAGTGGTACTTGACCTTATTTGAAATCAGTATCGGTCATAAACGAATTTTTTGTTTCATCCGATTCCCACTCTATTTGAAGAGAAACTAGAGAACAACCGTGGGATTTACAAGGTACATTCTGCATCGACTATTGTTTTGAGTAGTTGTGAAGAAGGTTCTCTTGTGGTCGACGTTTCACGGTCTGTGAGGGTGGGAGGAATAACTGGGAAGCTACGACAGAGAATCTCAGCATACACGGATGAATAATATCACGTGTTGAATAATTTGAGATTTTGTAAAAACATTGACTCAAACATATTTAAAATGTAAACCATTCAAACTATGAGTGAAAGGAATGTACACTAAACTCATCAAAAATTATTATAAATTAGCTATGTTATCAGGTTCAATCGTAACTTCCATTTAGGTGGTATAATTATGGTTGATAGGACTTTCTCTGTTATAACAGTAATTATTTGACTATTGATGAATATCATACAGATGAAGCTCCATCCTCCAGGAACCATGTATTTTGTGTATTACGTTTCTATCTTTATAGATCTTCTGAATAATTGGTATGATCTTTAAGAATACATTTTCAATTTGTTTTTTGTTCTTATTGTTTCTTTCCTTTTGATATCTCGCAATGTTTTATCTCTTGCAAGTGTTGCGTTGTGTCTGAATATAAGTGACTAGACGACCGTCCCCGGACAGTTTTTGTTGATATGATGCGGATTAACGTTCGCTATAATTTAGTGTATCTATAACTGCTCTTCAGGACATTTGGGCGCCCGAGAATATTAGAAATATTTCCTCAATATTTGTTTTATAATCGAGAATCAAAGTGAATAAACCCCTAGAAAGCAACCCTAACAAGAATATAGTTAGAAAAATCAAAATCAGACACAGTTTCACAGATAACCAAATATACAAAGAGAAAAAATACTAACACAGATCCAGCAGAGATCCAAGTAAGTTTATTGGGCGTAAATGTGTCTGACACACGACACATATACCCTTACTGTGATGAGCTGTTCAATAGGACCGATCCAACGGCATAAATCACAAATACTTAACGTACACAGAATTCAGTGATGTCACAGATGCCACAGTGATGTCAAAGTGGCGGTGTCACAGATGTTGTTCACAGTAGCGAGGCAATCTCAAGACCAGGCACGACAATACCGGAACCATCCACATGCAGAAATTTGGTACATGAGCGGAAACTTCGATGTCACTTCGAAATCACTCCTGTCGCTGGTCTCAGATACGGCCGTTGAGCATCTCGTGCGTCTTTCACGTCTGCCCACGATGAACGTTAACGCCGCGCACATGTGATCTCGAAAACCTTGTGACAACGAACTCTCAATGAATATTCAACGTGTCCTCTATCAACTCATCAGATCTAATTCTCTTAGCCAGCGCGTCGCCAGTAAATACCAGCGCGTCACTCCTCTCGCCAGGTAACCGCCGTTTCTCGAAAGTTCAGGTGGCAGAATTTGAGGTGGCCCTGTTTTTCGCGCGCCCTGATTATAATGAAGATATGCGAAGTAATAACCCAAAATTGTTACTTCAGCTACATTAGTGTTCACAAAAATAGTACGTTTCATACAAAACAGTTGAAAACTTAATTAGTTCGTAAAATATAGTAAAAATTAAAAAAACACCCATTTCACCCTCAATCACCCCTTTAAATTAAAAAACAAATCATTTTAGTGAGACTACGATACAAAATTAATATTCCGTCAAAATTTCAATTACCTGTAGTTCTATACTCTAATAGTTCTTTATTCTGTACGGTAATGAATGGGCCATTTTCGCCCAATGAAATACAAAATATCGAAATTACATATATATTTTTCATATATTTAAATTAACAATGTTTACCTACAAAACCTAGAAGATATCTTAATTCCTTTGTGATATTTTATAAGTGCAAATAATGAAAATTAAAAATATTATTTTTTACCATTTCGCCATATAAAATGGGAATTTTGAAAAATCATTTTAGTGAGCCTTTAAAATGCAAAAAACAGATCCCTTCAAAAAAGGGTAGTTTTTTTGCTTATAATCACGCAATAACGTGGCATTTACTTCTTTGAAAGTAGTAAATTGTTTGTTTCAAATATTTTGTTAAAATTCCTTTTAATTTCTTTTGAGAGTATATTTTGACAATTATAGGAGGACAATATACGTATTCATTTAAAATATTCAGGAGAAGGGTAGTGTGTGTTTAAATTTAAGCATAAATATGTGTTTAAAGGTTGAATTGCGCATTTTCATCATTATTTATGGAAATGACGAATTGAGATAATGATAATGGCATAGGTTTACCTTGCATGTTGCATCCTACTAGCGATAATAAGAATAGTAAGGAGTGAATGCAGTTTGCATATTCAAATATCATCAACTGAAGACACTTGCTGTATCCGTTGGTTTAACAAACTACTGTCATGCTGCAACTAAAATTCTTTTCAAGGATTAAGAGAATTACTTTGCTTCATGTCGTCACCCTGCTACAGATAGGTTTTCGTTGCGTCAAACATGTTCCCAATGAGGTGGAACTATCAGTATTCGATGACATAGTCGTTGGCAGCATACAATACAATATCTCCTCACTCTCAATAAACTTGTTCATATCCTTTTCTCTTCTTTTCTCTCAAATTTTCTTCGTTTCGTTAATAACACGGGTTTCCATCTCTAGCTAATCAAATGACACTGAACTCGCGTGACAATTTTTTTTCCAAAAAGCAGGTCAATGTGCAAGAAAAGAAGTTTCAGAGAGTTGCTGAAAAATCGCTTTCAGCTACTATACGCCGCAAACTGAAACCGTTCCAGCAAGGTTATAGCACATCATGTTTGCGGCGTATGGTAGCGTTGGGCATCAAAGAAAATGCGGTGCCAGGTCGATTGTTATTGCGGTCTTGAGCGATCTTTGAAACCCCACCGATTGGGTGAGGACAGCTAGAAGCAAGTAGCGAATAACTCAACTGCTCTTTACCACCAAGAAACACGATTAGTAGCCTATGTCATGACTGCATGTCGCCTAGTAGGCTATATCACAGGTTCAGCCTTTTCGACCACAAAATGATATATCGTCGATGTAGTATGTCGTCAGCTTCATTGTGCGAGTAACGTGCAAACCAGATGTTCATCGTGGTTCTTAGATTTGAAATCCCCACCATCAATGGTCAGTGTATTCTAATCCTTACGAATATTATAAAACTGAAAGTGTAGGAGTATTTATCTGTACGCGAGAACTTATCGTCTATATTACTGCACTAATCTTGGTGAAAATATACAGTGAAATCTTTTCCATATGACATATCATCATACATTAAATATTTCGTTAACTCTTCAAATTTTAATCATGTTACGTCGAATGAAAATGGGAGACGGGACCGGGATTCGAACCCGGGACCTTGAGCTCTACGCGCTCATGCGCCTACCAACTGCGCCATCCCGTTCGCCTCTCGGTCCCGTCTACCATTCTCATTCAACTTGTGAAACCCAAAGACCTCTGGGGGTTCGAATCCCGGTCCCGTCTCCCATTTTCATTCGACGTAACATGATTAATCTGTTACCTGGCGGTGAGGTTCACCGCAATCTAAGAGATTTCTATCTTCAAATTTTATTGTAATTCGACGGAAGAAAGACAATATGAATATTGAATCGTATTCTATTCACCAGTTTATAAAACGATTTGCCCCGAGATCGACACTATGGGTCAAGTATTCATATATATGATTCAGGTATCAAATATAACCTTGCTTTGTGGTTTAGGGATATCAGTAATCAGTATCATGAATATTTATCTTCATTATATTTATCTTCCTAGAGACTAAATATACGTGTTTGTGAGCTTGTTTTTTAATATTTATATTTTGATACCTTCAACACATTTTTATAACAGTAATTGTATAAATTAAATAGATTTTATGTGAGTATACAATATTTTATACAATAGTTAATATTTTTTCAGAGACTAGATGAACCCAGAGTCTTCAAATATACGTCAGTCGTAAAATTAGATGAATTAGAGGATTGCCATATTTATTAGTTTAATATTAGTAGGATTAGACCAAAGTTTATTTGAAAAAGTGAAGTGGATGAATGATAAATATTTATACGCAGAAATAACGATGGAAATTCTCTGGATTGTCATAGTAATACATGTTATGTTGGAAGTATACCAGGTATTATGGCGTGGATGACTAATGAATACATATATGGATAGTAATGGAAATTTGAGAAATGATATTTGTACAGAAATTCTCGCGAGTAACCAATATATTAATTTATTGCCGGGTTGTTGTGGTGAAAATTACTAGTTTATCGTTGTTAACAAGTATTTTCTGTTGAAAAATGTATTGTGTAAATCGTCGTTTGAATTGCAATATGTGAGTCAGGATTGATATTTGTCGAACGTATTCTCTTGAATTTCGTCACGGTGCTAACCTCAAAAAAAAAAAAAAATTATCTAGTTACACGATATCTCTTTGGTTGTAATGTATTTCGTTCTATAGGTCTCTGCGACGTGTTGTGTTCTTAATTCCTTAAGACCTGTAATCTAAGTCAATCTGTTTATATTGTAATAATACCATTGGTTGTAAAATAATATTTGCAGTTGTTTTTTCACCTTTTGTTCTTACAACTTAAGTAGTTACATGTCAACATTAGATTTTATTAGCTCATTCATACACTAAATACAGAAATCTATTATTTTTGTAATCTTGGTAATTCATCTCGTATCGTTGGTATTCGTATCAAAAGCATAACTTGATCCACAACAATAATTTAACACATTATAAGGTCATTGTAAGGACGTTGTACCCCCGTTATGCTTTAGATCATAAACATTTTAGTTTCTGAAAAAAAATTGAAAACGACAAATCGATAGACCAAGTTCTGTATACGTAGTTCACAAAATGTTGACTGTTACTATGATAACATAACATTAAGCTGTTACATCACTATTTCGTTTTCCGTCCGAGGGTTAAGTAATCCCAGACGTACCACATGAGTGATGATACATAAGAATAATTCTTACGAGGGTGATATGAATGCTTAAATGCACTCTGTGGGATGATTTCGAACCCAAAACATAAGCCTTCTGAATTAAACTATCTCTTTAATATTTGGAGCTACCGTCGTCCAATGTAAAACGGTATATAATAAAAAGAATGGTCTTCCAGGTCTCTCTTATAACAAATATGACCTTACAATATTGATGTAGACCTGAAAATTGCGTCTATAAGTTATCATTTACCTCGTAAATTGTTATTCATCCGTACAATGACTGTTTGGTTGTTTCTTTTTTTTTAGTATATTTTGAGAGCAGACCGCTAACAAACATTTATTTCGGAAGCCAAAATGTTTTGATGTTAATTTTAAAATTATTTGTAAATTTAAATTCGTTCAATTACATAATTAAATCTGGGCAAGTCATTCCAATTTTGCTAGTACGCGACTTCGTTTGTAAGATTTAATTCTAAATGTTTCATAATTTTTGAGCCGTTATGTCTTGTGTCTGAAAGAAGTTTGGCGTCTGCAGCAGTGTCCTCTTTTTGACCTCCTTTACCTCCTGTATACTTCAACCTCTACTCTCGTGCAGGCGAACGTCGTTGCTCGAAGCTGTCTGCGGCACGGGATCCTTGAATCACCCATTCTTATTCAATATTTTTGGTCATAATTTATGGATAAAGTACACGCTGTAAAAGCATTGATTCAAGTCTCCCGTTTTATTGCTTCACCCTACTTTACCTTTAGGAGATGTGGGGATATTTAACCCCCAAATGTGCTGAACTTATCATGTCACTGTTTACTTGAAACTCAATTAATCAAACCTGTATTATTCGATTAAACATTTTTATGACCCTCCCTTCCCATGACCCATGAGAGTTATTTGGTTGTTTACCGTCTTCTGTAATTCCAATGAAAGCCCACTTTTGACATAACATCGAACATTTTCTTTATAATGCTTGTAAAATATAAATACTTCGTCCAAATAAGATTAAAGGACGTTTTTGTGTTTATGTTAAATGTTCTGTGTTCTTCCTGACATCTAAACTATCTTCTAGCAAACAGACAGCCTCAATTTCGCATTTCGCATTTATGTATTAGTTTGGATATGTGTATTTATATAAATACTTGCTGATATTCCGCATTGCAACTGGTGCCTTACGCACTAGTCGAATAGAATGCTTACTAGTAGACGCTGACATACCATCTCTTAACAAGAGACGTTATTTTCTACTTGGATCTTACGGAGTTAAAGTGATGGGGGTTTCAAATCACTCCACTCGGCAACACCTACATTCTCCAAAATTTATTTCATCTTACGCTGCAAGACCTTCGTTACCCCGCCCAGCATTTTAAACAACTACTAGTGGAGAAGGTCATCACACGACCTCCTCCAGTGAAATACCCACACTCTCTCACACCATCTTGGTCCCTCATGCAACCAACCATCGACTTTCGGCTGTCTCAACTTTCAAAGCAAGACACTCCTGCTGTATACCAATAGCACTTCGGAGAACTAAAAATCCTCTATTTGGATCGTATGTTCATATACACTGATGGCTCAGCAACGAATAATTTCGTTGGTGCTGCTTTCCACTGCCATAGGGCCACCCGTTCTTTTCGCCTCCATTCCTTTTGCAACGTGTTTACTGCTGAAAAAAATTGCAATCATCGAGGCACTGAAGTTCATTCAGCTATCTTCAATACGGCTTGTGGTTCTATGCAGTGAATCTATTAGTGCTTTGTGTTCAGTGTCTTCACTGTACACTTCTGACACCCTTACGCTGACAATTCAGAATCTAATAAGCCATCTAGTATTTCCAAATTTTGAAATAGTCCTTTGTTGGGTTCCTGGGCACGTGGGTATTATGGGTAATGAAGCTGATGAGACAGCGAAGCGGGGAACACAGAAGACAGTCCTTGACCTTTCATCTGTTCCTCTGTCAGATTCAAAGGTTGCCGTAAGATAATCTCTTCTTAGGTCATGGCAAGCCGAATGGTAAACTCGCGCTTTCAAGCTGAGGAAGGTAAAAGACTCCGTTAAGGCCTGGGTGGCATCATCCCGTGCGAACAGACGTGAAGAAGTAATCCTTACGCGCCTTCGTATTGGCCACTGCTATCTTACCCATGGTCATCTCTTACGCGATGAACCTCCCCCCATCTGTGATACGTGCAACACAACACTTACCGTGGAACACTTTCTTCTGGAGTGTTTCAAATATAATACCATCCGACGGCTACACAATCTACCCAACAGTTTGAACGTTATGCTTGGGAAAAATGATCCGATTTTGATACGTCTTTTTACATTCCTTCAGGAATGCGGCCTCTGGAACAGTGTCTGATCTTTCTTCGTATGTCATTACTCAAATCCATAAACAAAATGGGTCTCCTCCCACAAGTTCTCGGGAGAGTTTGGATTTAAATGTCTTTTTTCTCTTTACCTTAAATTTATATTTTGCTCTCTCTAAATTTACTTCTTCCTTCCTTTTTGGTTTTTATAATGTTTTAGGAATCTGTTTTCCCTTTTTTTGTTTGGATGTGTTGTAATTCAGGATGTGTTGTAATTCGAAAAGTTTTTAGTGGGTATGGTTGAGTGATTCGGCGAGTCCCACATGCGGGGAGAGTCATGTTGGCTCTCCTTAGTACGTAACGGCATTTTCCCTACCTGTACAAAATTTTAGGGCTATAATGACCTCGATGTCGGCGAGCCGTGAAGCCTCACAAAAAATCTAGGTACGAACCATTTTTATTACTTATTTCTAAATTTTAAATCTAGAAATCTTCAACCAACATAATGTTTTGAAATCGGTATAATAAATCAAAATTTTAGATGAAAAAAAAACCAATTTGCTAAGAAACCAACTCTTGTAATCTCTTTGATATTGCATCCTTCATTTCATGAATGTTTAATTTTATTTAGTTTGATGGAGTCGCTTCGGACGCTTCGGTCGTGCGTCCCAGACGCTCGTTGGGCATCTGGACTTCAACCAAACTCCAACTCCTTTCTTTGTTTATTGCTTAAAATGAACTTTTTTTGTTTCGAAAAGTTTTGATTATCTTACTGAGCTTATTGAATCCCAGTAGGTGTGAAAAGTGTGACTGTCCACTTACTCCTCATGGTCTTCACTCTTCGACTAATTGTAGCTTTCGTGCGTATTGCATCACGACCGTGAAGTAGCGTTTGTACATGACTCTGACCCCATACATAACCAACACGCACTTATCCCAGACAAAGGTTTTAACCCAATTACACGGATACCTATATGAAAAAAAAGGAAACGCGGTGACTTCTATTATGTCTGACTCGTATGTGGTTCCAAGACTTTTGACATTGGGCAAGCATATTAAAATACGATCTTTCTTTGTAGATTTATAACGGTTTTAATCATAATTATTCAACGTTCCTTCAAGAGGTTTTTGAAGTCAGTAGCGGTTACATCAAGCGTTGAGATTTTGTAACAGAAACATAAATTACCAAGAAAGGTCGTATTAAAATTCAATGCCTAAACGTAAGGAATACGGAGACGCTTGTGCCATTAGAACTAACGCCGTCAGCGTAGCTGACGTCACCGCTTGTTAAAGACGTGTTTTCCCATAACAGTTTAGTTGATAAATTTTACTAAAAAAACTTTGAGTATAAATTGAACCAACTCGAAGAAAAAGAGGGACAATCTCAGAAAATATAGAGTAAATTGATTTAATGATCTAACATATTGATGAAAGCTACGCAATATCGTCATAAATTTAAATTTGTTGATAAATAAAGTTTATTAAAGAATAAGGGGAGTATACTTTCGTCACAAAAACTATAGACTACCCAAACATTTTCTGATTATTTTTTATTATTATTACTACGTATTCTGTAAACTGTTCGTCTGTGCCCTCGCTCCATATCACTCTGAAGGTTTTTTATATTGAATGAAAACTGCGAGTAGACTCAAATCCCCAAGGGCTTCTATACGTATAGTAAAGGGTAAAGTCGTATGAAGCAAATTACGTCACATTGTTAATGAATCGCGTGATGCATGCTTAGGTGTTTGCTAACGCGCTAACACAGTGACAACTCATGCTTGTTAAATTGTGAAATTCGAAACCTCACGCATCGGGAGGTTTCTTTTACAACGCGACTTAAAACAAAAAAGAATGATTTGTGCTCCTCCTTTTACTTTTAGGAAATAATTTATTGTGATGTATACTTTTTTCTGAAATATTGCGGTTAGCCTGAGATAATTATCGGGAGCATAAACGAAGAAGAAATATTATCCCCAGGCAGAAAAGAACCCAATGCACTATTTGAATGTCGGTCCATTGATATTCGACATGTTTCACACGATCTCATAGGGTGAAAGTTAAAAGAGTGAAACAGCAAATTGAAGAAAAGGACAACTATTTTTAAAATGTGATATACGATTGTTTTTCAACAAAAACATGATTTTTAGTGGAGTACTTCTTCTTTCTGAAACTGTAAAAATATTGAATTTGAATTGAGAGTTACAAAACACGTATTACTTATATTTTTTGGAAAATTGTATATTTGTTTAAACATTATACACTCATATATATTCGTTCAGTCATCCAGACAGTATTAAATATGACAGTACAAACTAAAAAAACTAATAAACTTCCCCTTAAAACATAATGTTTACAAAGATAATTTTATATTCTTCACCCATTTGAGGGCTTCGGCAGTCACGTAATGCTCATCTGCAATGTCTCCGTTTTTAAATCCGTACTGTGAGCACGTTAACAGTGGTCCATATTCTGGATTTCTGCATTGTTACACATGGGGTGCATGATAAATCCCCATTATCCTACTCATGTCTGCACCTTCGTACGCCAACTCTGATTCGATTAAGAGTAGTCCACAGTTTTCTCGGGAGATCGAAACCAGGCTTCTCTTGGGTTGGATCTTCAACTAGGCCATAGTGTAAGGAGATAAGACTGCTCCTCATAGTGGTGCCCCTGGACCAACTGCAATATGACTGAGAAAAGAGAGGGTTCGAATGAAAGAAACATTTCATCTTTTGTGTGTTGATTCTAGTATTCTATAGTTTTTTTTAATTTTATGAAATAGCTGCGATATTGTCCGGTTTTGTAAGTAAACATTGATAATTAAAATATACAAAACTGGTTAGTTGGATATTTTAACGTTTTATTTTTTTAAAGTAGCTATGCGTTAGAAGAGTTTTATTTTTTTTAGACTGACAGACACGTAGAGAAACCTATTGCAGATACAGAAAAATTTCCACGTAACGTTGCTTTCGTATTAAAGAGAGTCATTAAGAAAGGATGTTTCGATATTCGGATATTTATTGAGAGATTTAAGAGAATTTTCTTTTTCTTTCTCTTTCTCTTTTAATTATATCTCACGAATTGATTAAGATAACACCTCTATATTTGTACCTAATCATTATTAATTCAACGGTCTAAAAACCTTTTTTTCGAGTTTTTTGGTATTTTGATTTCTAATCACAGCAAAGGGGTACAATAATTTTCCGGCTTTTGTCGTTCGTGCTATGGGCGAGGTATATCAGTTTCACTATACTTCAATAATTAAGATGATATCAAGGTTTTGTAACTAAACGTGTTTTTATCTACACTAAATTATAAAGAAGGGTAAACCTAATCTTATTTATGTTACCAAAAATTCCCGTTCGAAACCGGGCAATGTCGGCTAGTTAATGTTCTAAAAACTGTCTGGAAAGACCGGGAGGCTGTTAAGCGTTCAGCCACTGTTAAGCGTTCAGCCACGGGTCAACCCATACTAAGTGATTCAGGACATGTCGCCGCAACCTCTCAGAAAAATTTCATCTTTGTGTCATATTTTGTATTACTGGAGAGTTGAAAAACATTATTTAAAAAAATACCATGTCTGGTTTAAAAATGGCAGCCTTTTATGTTTTTCCGCGCGCACCGATTTTGGCCTTTGTAAGCATTCACGTAAGCTTTAATATCTCAAGATTGGTTTGATCTAGCACCTTAAAATTACTGGCATTGTGTTTCATACATTCTGTGCTACAGTTTAAACATATATTTTATTTCTATAGTTACCTGTGTCTAATTGATTCCGCGTCGTCTTCAATTAGACGTTTGAAAAATAATAAATTTGTGTTTTCGAAAGCAATTTTCTAAAGAAGGGATAAAGTCTCAGACTTAAATATTTTTGTACATTCACAAGCGTATACATAGATAATGAGTACAGAATTTCATCCTTGAGACATGTCTCCTTTCCGGGTTATGACCTCACGAAAATCAAATTTTTTCAATTTTTCCGTTTTTTTTGAAGGTTTATAACACTGTTGGGACCTAATAATAATATAATATTTACAGGATTGAAAGATCTGCATGATTATAAAGTACTGTAAAATTACAACTTTGAGATTTAACTGAAAGCAAAGATATTACTTCCCATATTTTGCTAAAACGTTTCGCTTTGGTATACATTAATAGTCAAGTTCAAAACCCTGGAAACGCAACAATATGCTCCTATACAATTTTTAAAAAATTACCAACTAATTATCGAATATAATAAATAAAATTGTTATAAAAATAAGCTTGGTGTTTGTTTATAATTTTATTGACAAATAAAATAGTTATATTATCAGCCCAAGAAGAGTCTTGTGAATCTTCGATGTTAGAAAACGGACAAAATGTTAATAGAGCTATGCTTATGTAAGGGTCAATCTATATGAAATCGACCGATAAAAAGTAAGTTGGCAGCTGCCAAAATTTATTTAATTTTTAATTTTTCCGCTTAGTTAAAAACTGGAATTCGAGAGTTGGAAACTGGTATTTATTTATGTTTTAGATGACCCCTTAATTTTTGGGCGTCTATTTTAATGCGCACGTGTGTGATTTCGTATTCTTCAGAGGTTTGCGGTAAACTCTGTGGTTCTTTTCTTTTTTTAAATAGTAGTATGGAACAAAAACTAAATGAAAGGACATGTATAATACTAGAAATTGTGTCTTGCTCATTATTTTCTTTAGTTTATTATAGATAGCTTAAAATAATATCGAAGTTTTATATAAAAAACTAGCATTTTGAGGTCAAAAATTTTATGGTAAATTTCACTGCTCTCATTCCACTTTTCAGTGAAAGATGTCTAAATATAGTATTAACTCCCAAGGAAGATTTGCAGCTGCGAGTCTCATCCTTTATTTTTTATGACTGATCAATATTTGCGATTTTTTGTAAATCACCTAAGTTTAACCTGAAATATATGGTTGATTGACTCGTGACATTCAGAAGTCGAGCGTTCATGTCACCTCCGACGCCCACTATTCTCTTGCGTCCAGGAGGCCGCGTATCGAGGATGAATGGCGTTTTTTTTACTTTGACATAAGAGTTTATAGTCGAATACGTTGCCAGCAAGTTCACCAGTGCATTCTTCTCCAAATATTATTTTCTTGTTTTAAGCTTTATAAAATCTAGTATTTCTGTAAACGTAATATTAATGTATATTATCTGTGTTAATTTTGCCAGCATTAAAGATAAATAAATAAATTACAACTTACGACCGTAAATAGGTGTAATGGCGTGTAATTTTTAAATTTATATTGAATATATAATGGACGTTGTAGTAGAATTTGTAATCATCCAATGAGAATGCGCCCATTCGAGACACTTTTTCAATTATTATATGACTGCAATACAACTTATAGCAATCAAGGTCCCGTAAAATCATTAAATGATGATATGGAATAACAATACTACCAGCAGCACAAAATTAACTCTAAAATCTAAATCACTTGAAAAAATTCATCTTATGAGTTATATGTATTTAGTTTGGTACTATGATTTGATTTGAACAACATATTTGAGTGTTGAAAGTTGTACTCGATATATAACGCACAAAAACGCTTTTTCTTAGATTTACTTCTTAAAAACTTAGCTGGGGTTTATAGAACTTAGACAGGAGATCATCATAAAACTTAAGTATTAAAACTGAGTCAGGGGTAACAAGAGAGAAGGTCAATAGTGAATAAAAAACCTTAAAAAACAAACTTTTATTTAAAATAAAACAAATAATATAATTTAGGTTTTATTAAGGTAATGCAATGCTAAATTCTAATAAATCCATACATATTTCACATTAGTAGATCCTAATAAAAATAAACGTATGCTACCTTTATAGCTTAATATTATTTAATATTTATGTTCTAAAAGCTTGTCGCGCGAATTGTAAAGGAAATACGTACTTCGGCAAGTACTTACTTACAATCACTATCCTATGAAATTAACTGTATCTATTTTCTTTAAAAAGTTCCATTAAATGTTCGTAATGATGAGAAGTACCCACGAAAAGGCGAAGGTTATGCAATTCGATATTCTTATTTGTATGAATAGACGGATTGCTTTTCAAAGGACGCTTCGAGGAATAATCCGCTGCGAGTTATTTCGGAATAAAATCGTAATTGAAAAAAACTAGAAAAAAGATTTTATTTGAGTTATCATAATATTGCATTGTCATCGGGTTTACATATGTGTGTCAAATTTCAGCTCAATCAGTTGAAAATTCACTGGCATCGGACCAGGTTCCAGTGCGAAGAAGACACACTAACAGGTCAAGTTAAATAAAACCTTGTATACGCAATGTATAGGAAATTACTATTCTCTAAACTTCTTTCACATATTATATGATGGTATTTCCATTACATACAGAGATGTAAAGCAAGCCGAGGAAATGTTAGTAAGAAGTGAGATTTTTTTTCTCAGTAAAGACAACTTTTTGAAAAATCGAAATGTTGAAATATAAAATAAACGACTTCACACGTGTGCATTGTTTGATCGTAGAATTTTGTATATTTTCATTTTTATTTTTTCCTTTATTTTCTGTTTATTTATTAGTTTGAAACTTTTAACAGTTTACTTGGTATTTATAAAAAGCTTGGATCCTAAAGATGAAACGTTTTTATTTACTTGATTTTGGAAGAAATTTTTTTAAGTTTTCTAAATTAATTTTTAGACAAATAAATTTTTGTGAGAGCATTAAGTTTTTGTTAATGATGAATTCAATTCCGGAACGCGATAAAAATTCATTCCTTAAATTAATAAACCGTCACCCAAATTTCTATGATGATGAATAGGTTGTCGTAATTTGCATCAATCAGTTAATGTACCCGTCATCTTAAATAGTAGGTTGTTGTACAAACATTTGTAACTCTTTATTATTAACAGTATTGAAGTATGTATGTTTGTTTACCGCTTGAATTCTTACGCAAGATAAAGTGTAGAAACATGCATAGCACTCGCTTGCCAACTTATTTTGGTGAAAACTACAAAAGTTATTTTCGATCAATTATCAACACATTCGTTGGATGTAACGTTCGTAGAGGTGAGATCACTCTGCTACGATGAATCGACGCGATGATTCATGCATTCTACTGCAGCCAGTTCTTTTATTTAGCAGTCCCCTTTTATTGAATCTTTATCTATGAATTGCTGCATCTCAAAGTTACTTTGAAGTAGAAGGTAAGCTGAAAGACGTATTCGTAAACAAACCGCCATTCACCGAGGAAAAGAGCGTTTTTTCAAAAGCATCGCAAAACTTGGTTAGGGGAGGGAAGGTTGAAAGATTATGGAACTCATTTTGTAGGAATCATAAAGAATAAACCAGAAGTTTCGTGTTGTAAGGAAATAATTGATAATCGATTTTGAAAAAGTAATTTGTGCGACCTCATGGTAAATTTTTAAACCGAAATTCGAAGAAACATTTTGAGGCCATGAGGCACTGCTATTCGAACTACTTCCCATAAGAGTGTATAAGTATTATTTGTGGAATTATCATTTTAAATTGGTAGCAAAAGTGTAAAATTATTTGCGGTGTAATATCAGTTGTGACTGGTACATGAAAATGTGCTGCGCTTCACGATTCTCGCATAAATTTTGTCGAGTGAAAAATCATTTAAAACTTGTAGTGCTAATATAGTGAAAGTGAGATAGAAAGCTCCAATTCCAGTTCAAGATACGAGCAGTGTTACCTCTGGTCCCTTTTTCAGATATTTACGAGATGACACTTGGATAGTACGTTTGACATTCTCTTACTTCGACTGTTGTGTTTGTTTAGCATTTCTTCCGTCCATGAGTGTGTCTGTCGTGCCACCGAGTGGGCGCAGTGAGCTCTTCTGCGATGGCGTGGGACGCGGCTTCAGTACCCGGATGTGGCACCTTGCGATGGTATTGGGATTTGAATAAGCAAACAACGTTTGTCACGAGGAATACAGTTGCTGCACTCGTCAGATACTGTACACCGGTTGTGCCCAGCTTCCTTGCTCTTCATAATTCAGTAACTGGTAAGAAGATGACTGATGTCACTACACCAGATTGACAAACATGAGTCACCAAAGAAACGTTGTATTAACGTTAATAATAATAGAAACCTAGTAAGATCCCAGGTGAGACTAAGGACGTAGAAGTACACGAAATTGCGTTACTGGGAACTGCTCACATCTTGCGCAAGATACTTTAAAAGCACGACATTGAAGAGCCTGATCCTGAGGAAGCTGGTTGGAACTTGGACTGACTAACAAATGAAGCTGACTCTAACATCGACAGTCGTTAAAAAATGATGAAATAATAATAACAAAAATAACAATAATAATTATTATAAAAATTATTATTATAGTAATAATAATTACTATTGTAATCGTATTCAGAAAAGAACAAAATTTGATGTTATTAAAATTACTGCTATATGTTCCACAGGGTACATTTTTATTCTACAAAGGGTTGAATACATTGCTAAAAAGTGATGAATCCATTTTATGTCACACACATATGCCGCCACGATTATATTGCTACAATTTTTTGTGCGAATATTCAGTGCCCTGAGCAGGAGACTTGGTGTTTTCAACAGTATTATCGTTAAGATAATTCTTGGTCTTAATATCTATTTTGATAACGGAACTTAACTATAAAGAAGTTCATTTCGGATTTTTGTTTGGATTCTGATGTTTAAACTAATAACTTAAGTCGTAAAGCACATGCGTACCATAATGTTGTAACAAAAGTGTTACAATTTGTTTAAAATTAGGTTGGTAATTGTTTATATTTTCTTGTTAAAAGTATTTTGGAAAATACTGAGTAATTACATTTCTTTTCAGAGGAATTTCAACTATTAGAGTTCGAAATGTTGACGTATAGGTAATAATTATATGTGACCTCAAAAACGCAAGTACCTCTTCATTACTAGCCTGTCTGGTCAACTTCGCTTCTTCCGACATAAAGGATTTTGTGAGTGGTACATACGTTAGTTTCTTGAAGACGCTCTTTGTGTACCCATCGCGCTTTGCAGTGAGCGTACTTCGCTAAGAGAAAGCGACGCCGACTTAGTGAGCGTGGGTGTTGGAAGGAGGGAGGCATTGCTCAGTCGGGGACGACGCTTTAACTGCTCACTAGCGCCGTGCGCAACTATTACGTTGTGGCTTTGTGTGGGTATCATCAGAACGTTCGTTCACGTTTCTTACCCTCCTGGGGTTAGGAAAAACGTTAATTCAACTCCAAATTTTACTGGACTATTTCTGAAAATGTACAACAAATTTTAATAAATACTATCAATTAAATTTTTTTTGGATGTCGACTAACGATGATAGAAGTTTATGAGATTGCTTCTACCGGTTCTCTTTTTGTGACCCCTCGTTGGTCGTGAGCTCAAGCCTCGTCGCATACTCAATGTCTAATTCAGGTGTAAGGGATTTATATGCGAGAAAAAACAACAACAAGCGATTCATGCTGTAAAAAAAGTGAAATATTAGAAAAATGTCCCTCTAACCCAAAGCCGCTATGAGTTTCACGTGCTTGGAGGGGGGAGGAGCTTTAGGAGATGACGCTCCAGTTACTGATTTGTATCTGCACTCATCACTACCTACATTCAGCTAGCAAAGAAATTGTAGCAGGATTCAATATTTTTATCATAATCAATTAATGCACATTTAGTGCTGATTCAGTGCACAAGAAAAAATTTAGTTTGATATATTATAGAAAAAAAAACATACATGGCATATACAGAAAGAGCTCATTACTCTCATAATAAGTGCACTAATGAAAATTTTAGTGCAATAATTTTCGAAAGATTGTGAACATTTTCCCTCTACTATTTAAGCTAGCAGTGCACCAGGGAATAAACCAAAACTCCTTTAAAACGTCTCTCATAATACGCAAATCTTTTAGTGCTTGACCTCTACTTCCAAGAAAATATTCATTTAGTATTGTCACATCAATTAGTATAAACAAATTCTTAGTAACAAAAAAAGTAATAAATTCTATTTTGTTAAATGCATTTTATGTATTACAGAAAAAAACAAGTAATTGGCATATGCAGAAAGTGCTCATTACCTATATAAATAGTGCTCTAATAAAAATTTTAGTGCAATAAGTTTCGAAAAATAATAAACTTTTTCCGTCTACCACTCCATTTGAGCCAGCAGTGCACCAAGAAAAAAAACAATAATTCGTTCGAATCGTCTCTCAAAATGTGAAAATCTTTTAGTGCTTGACCTCTACTAGCCAGAAAATACGTATTTGGTATTTTTATATCAATTGTTATTAACAAAGTCTTTGAAAGAAATCTTATGTATTAAATACATATTTTTCCAATACATTTTGTATATTAAAAAGAAAAACAAGTGAATGGCATGTTCCGAAAGAAGTCATTACCTACTTAATAAGTGCACTAAATATAACTCAAGTGCCATAATTTTCAAAATGTTATAAACATTTTCCGTCTATTATTTGAGCTAGCAGTGAAACGACAATAGTTCCCTCAAAACGTCTCTCACAACGCGCAAATCTTTTAGTGCTTGACCTCTTACCCAGGATTTTGACAAAGTATGGTTAGAGGGACTCCTACACAAAATTAATGTATTATTCCCTCCCGAATATGGAGATATTCTAAAATCCTACTCGACTGACCGTTACTTCAGAGTGAAAGAAGGACAAGAATATTCCTCTCTTAGAAATATAAGAGCAGGAGTGCCACAGGGAAGTGTCCTGGGACCTGTGCTCTACCTACTATACACAACTGACCTACCAAATCCAGAAGGAACTGTGGTAACCACTTTCGTGGACGACACCGCATTACTGACTTGATGAAACTGTGGGCAAAACTACAAGAAAATTACAGAATGCTGTAAATGAAATTAGTAAATGGACCAAAGATTGGTTAATTAAAATAAAATAAATCAACTTATGTTAATTTTACCTACAAAAAGGCTAAGTACATACCACTGACTTTCAACGGGAAACATAGCTTATGCCAACGCTGCAAAGTATCTTTGCATTACATTAGATGCGAAACTACGCTGGAAAGCCCCAATAAAGAAGAAAAGAAGTGAATTGGAAATAAAATATAAGAAAATGATCTTAAAAAAAAACCTCTTCGTCTGTTAACAAGAAATTACTGATTTACAAACAAATCTTAAAACCGGTATGGACATATGGCACTCAGCTCTGGGGATGTACAAGCCCATGTAACATAGGGATAATACAACAGTTCCAATACAAATTCCTAAGAAACATTGTTAATACCCCTTGATATATTCGTAATACCTGTGACCACAGAGATCTTAAAACAGATTTGGTAAATCAAGAAATCCGGAAGTTCGCAAGGAAGCATGAAGAGAGGTTCCACAAACATGTTAACACCGAGGCTATCTGTTTACTAGATAACAATGGCTTGGTGAGACGTTTAAAAAGAGTGAAACCACTTAAACTCAATTCCGACACTGGTTTATAGTGACTTAAGTGAAAAGTGAACAAAAGTGCCAAGTGCCTTAACTAACACTGAGAACAAGAAGTGTTTTATCAAATCAGACGCAGCAAGTTAAACTATTGGATGATACTTGTTATTTTTTTAATATTTTATATGAATAGTTAAAATAAGTTAAGTTAAAATAACAAATTAGTCTATGACTAGGTGTTATGTGGCAATAAATTTAAAAAAATCATGTCAAGAGCGAAAAAAATTACTTTTGCTGGTTACCTCTAAAATGATACGTATATGATACAGAGATATTTCAAATTTCGTGTGGAATACAAGAAAATAGTACAAATTATATTGTTTCGTAAGTTTGTTACTAAATGTTACTCAATCAGAAAAAAAGTACGGAATTAGAGTAACATAGAAGATATGTACCTAGGTAAGTACCAATAAATGTCACAAAATTTGGATAGAGGCAATTATAATCAAAGTACCTTTTGGACATTTTTTTTTCACCCTGTTCATTCCCACCTCCTTACATGTTCTCGAAAGCCACTGGCAAAGAAGTCTTTTGGATGTTGTCGCAGCCAACGAGTATCCTCTTGGATAACGGCATCATTAGTTTCAAAATGACGGCCACCCAAATGATTTTAGGGGGTTAAGTCGGGACTGTACGGTGGATGTTAAGTGTTATCAACAAAATGTTCGTAACAGCTCCTGCATTGGTCTTGCTGTGTGAGGGTGGGAATTGTCATCCAGAATCACTCTCTCTGTGAGGAGTCCAGGTCGGTTGCGGCGAATGTCCTGTAGGAGTTTCCGCAGAGTGGTGCAGCACGACGTGACATTCACAATCTCACCATGGGACTGGAATTTCTGCAGTATGAATCCTTGCATGTCCCAAACCACGGTGAGCATAACTTTGCGGGCTGATGTTATCCACACTTTTTTCTCGTGGATGTGGAATGGTTGCATTTCATGGAAGATCGTTTGGACGTGGATTTAAAGTAGTGAACACAAGACACATCCCCATAACAATTCCTGATGTGCAGTTCTCTCCTAGCTTAGTGTTCGAAGTGAGGTGCTGCAAGAAAACACAATTCTGTTCTTTTTGTGTTCTTCAGACAACTGGCGGGGCATCGTGCACAAACTTAACTAAAGTGCAACTGCTGATCCATGATGATCAGTTTGCATAGCTCTGCGACATCGATAGTCACACGCCGGTCATTACAAATGATTTGTCCCATACGATGCACTGTGACTGCAGTTGACACTTCCGCAAGAGGACCAGAACGCTCCCCATTTCTGATGCTTTGTCTTCCCTTGTTAAATTTCTCGATCCAATTGAACACAGCTTTCCGTGAGAAACATTTGTCGCCATACACGGGTTGCACTTCGCGTTGCACTTTATCTATGGAGAATCCTTTGACTCACAAAAAACGCTCAACTGCACACTATTCTTCTCGTGTACACCCATGCAACACAGCTGGCATCGTATATTGGCTACCTCTGACAGGTTGCGTGCCTACGAGATACCACGCAGCTTATACGACAAGCATACATATGATGCCATCTGCTAGCACAAAATACGCTCGTAATATAAAAGATTACTAGGGAAACTAACGATTGCGACTTATAAATTGACTACCGTTCATACTGACTCGCAAAAACACTTTGAAAATATATTGATTCTCATGAGAAAGAGTACAAAACATCAATAACTTCGTAATGCAAGAAAAATACACCACCAATTATATATAACTGATAGAAACATGTTAACGAAACAATTATTTTTCTACAAACACTTTTACAAGTTATCGCATACTGATGAATGCACAATATCACGTTTAAGCCATAAACAAATATGAGCCGATTCTCATCAGAATGACTAAAATACACTTCTTAGTGTCGCAAGAAAAATTCACTTTTCCAATGAATATTTGGAGCAGAGAATTATATAAGGCCGTAATTTTATTTCTACACTTTGTGATAGATAATTAATTCTGGATTACACAAACTCAATGATAGAAGTCTCGTTTCTTTACTTTTCAAATCATCGTAATCTAACCAGCTGTTATTATTTGTCCTGCAAATTGTAGTATATGGCCAATGTTTGTATTTGATCTTGTTATTGGAGCTTTGAAATTTATTAATCCCCCGCAAGTGTAATGATAAATTTCGCACTGATATGGTATTGTGAAATTAAGACAATTATTTAAGTTTATAATGTCATTTTTTCTTGTAATTTTGGTATCTCATTTATTATAATAAGACCTGCAACAGTAATTGCAAAACATATTTAGTGTTCTTTTTGGTTACATGTTATAACCATAATAACAATGAGTTTTCAATTAACATTACGTAGATTTGTTAATTTAGTACTTTCAAAACTACTGCAAACATTTCGTCTGTACCACAATGCTTTTTCCAGAAAGATATTATTTTTAACTGCTTCACTAAAATTAGATTCGATATCACTCAAACTCAGGCATATTGTATTCATTTGTGTGTGTGTGTGTGTGTGTGTCTCAGTGGACACCCACCTTCACATTCTGTAATTTCTTCATAACTTGGACAATCCTTAAGAATATGTCGAATAATATAAGAAATGTTACATCAACAATCAAGAATTTTGCATTCCAATTTTAGGGAATTTCCATACTATTTTCATTTTCTCCAAAAATGTGAACCAACAAATCAGCTCGTTCTCTGAAGGTATGCCTTCCTAAACCATTATGTATAATGTTTAGAGTGATTTCGAAAAAGTTTGAATGAGTTTCAGTTTTCAAATATTCCAAGAATATATTGTTGTGAAGGGCTATAATAATATACGGAAAATATTGATAACTTTTTGAAAATTATTGCACTAAAGTTTTCATTAGTGCACTATTTATATAGGTAATGAGCACTTTCTGTATATGCCAATAACATGTTTTTCTCTATAATATATAAAATGCACTTGAAAAATTATAATTTATTACTTTTTATTTACTAAGAATTTGTTTATACTAATTGATGTGACAATACTAAATGAATATTTTCTTGGAAGTCGAGGTCAAGCACTAAAAGATCTGCGTTTTTTGAGAGTCTTTTTAAAGGAGTTTTGGTATTTTTTCCCTGATGCACTGCTAACTTAAATAGTAGAGGGAAAATGTTCACAATCTTTCGAAAATTATTGCACTAAAATTTTCATTACTGCACTTATTATGAGGGTAATGAGCACTTTCAGTATATGCCATTTATTTGTTTTTTTCTATAATATATCAAATGCATTTGAAAAATTGTATATTTATTATTTATATAATAATGTAAATAATTGTACAATATAATATTGGATAGGTACAATTTTTAATGTGTATAAGTTTTAATATGTGCCAATAAATCACTATTTGTATATTGACTGATACGGTACATACTGCGACAGAAAAATAGAGGGATTTGAAAATAGGCCTTCACTTCTACCTTAGTTTTAAGATTAGAAAAAGTTATACAAATCTTCAGGTATGTTTGGTTTCAATCACGCGTCGTCGTTGTCATCATTACTTCTGAACGATTGCAAATCTGGTCTGCTGTTTCTTAGTACACTTGTGATTTTCTCTACTGTATGGTGATGACTGGTGCCTTTCGATCGAAGTCACGCGGCTGAAGGAAACTGTCAAATACATCTCAAGGTTCGTACTTTCCAAGAATAAATCTAGTTATGAAAACTTGTCTTCCTTTGTGGGACACATCAGGGACACCATCTACAATAATTCTGTATTTATCCTGAATATGCTATGTTCTTTTTTCTGCTCATAGATATGAAAATTCATTTTGGCTTTTCCAAGATACATGGCTCAAGCTTGCATTCTTCTCCCACCTCGTGAGTTCGGCTTCTGATTCAAGGTGTTCTCGAACTCTCGAATCACGAGCTTCCATATTAAGAGAAAAATCCCAAAAGTTATCATTATTTTAATTGTTAAAAATAGCTTATTAGTTTTGTGGACCTGGTGATTACGCCCCCCCCCTCTCGGTGACCCTTATACGTAGCAGTTTTTTTCGATGATACTTTCACCAATCTACTCGCATAGTTGCGCTGTGTAAATAACCAGTGCAAGCTGAGTAATCAAAATAAAATAATTATGCACACAATCCAAGCATTATTCATGGTAATTGCCGAGAAACACTCAATTTATTATTTTACAAAACTGGAATTATAATCTACGACACGTGATTTCGCTGATCTCGAAACCACGACCTCTGTTCTGCTCCATCGAGTGCAACACCGTCGTTCGACTTGGCATGCAACCTTGGCCAACAGCAATTTCGTTTCGCGTCATCACAGTTGGCTGCGACGAGGAGGCCGTTACTGGAACAGTTGTACGTCACCCGACTGTGGACTGATGGATGGTTTAAGAGGTCAAAATAATATTTAAAGTATTACACTGAGATTTTGTACGTACCTCTTCATTTTAAATGAAGTAGTTCCCTTATTTTTACCTCAAAATCATCCATTATGGGAGGAATGCAACGAACTTTGAGAAATTAAATCAACAATTAATTACCTTAAAGATATTGCACAATAATATTATTCAGCTCGACACAAAATTATATAGTAAGTCTTATTATATGACCTCTTGTACGTTACTTACTAACTTACAATAAAATTACAAATGTATTTTTATCACGTAAATATTGGAATTTTACCTTTTTAAAATACCTATTTTACTGAAATATTGTAGTCATTAATATTATATATTTTGTGCAGTATCGGTATAAAATAATTTGTATAATCGAAAGCTTTAAGAAAACATACAGTAAATTCAAATATTTCCTGATCATTAATATTGATGTTTTCGTTGAGTTAACGTGTACTATTCATCCATAATCCGGCCTATCTACTAATAATTTGTTGGAGAAAGTGTTTTTTGAAAGCACATTATGAAATTCATCTCAGATTTTCTTGTTATACTAAAATGATTCTTATATTGAGAATGGTAATATCCATTTTCCCTCCTTATACAAAAGTATTTGTATTAGTTTTCTCGGAATTAAGCGATGCCTATTGAGAGAGGTTCTAATGAGTTAGGGGACTTGAAAGTGCTTCTTTGTCTCATGAACAGTTGCCATTACATAGAGAAAGAGAATGTGCGAATGGAGGTTGCTTAAATGTCCCCGAAATTTAAGCTACTGAATGATTTTTATTATGGAGTATTTTATTATATATTTATTAGTATTAGTATTATTGTACTTTGTCTTTTGTAAATGTCTTTTCTTATGTAAAATCTTTATGTCCTGACCGTTGGTTTTCCGTTGAGACATCAGTGCTGGATCGTGCCTAGGNAAGAGACAGTGGTAAGAGCGGAGACGTTTAGGGTCAGAAAAACGCAGGGGTGGAAAGACAAGTGATTTAATTTTTGACGTGCGGTTTATCAAAATTAACCAAAATATACGTGAACTTTGGAATACATTACATACTATCGAAAATCCACTACAAAATGAGGCTGAAATGGCAAGGAACTGAGTATACAGGCCTCCGGGACCGGTCCAAGGACTTCATTTGGCAGATGCGAGGTTTGCTTATTTTTATTATTATTAGACATCCTTTTTCTACAATCTCGTTTTGAGATACTTACTGTAATTTAATATTCGTATAATTAGCCCTATGGGTTCCCAGGGCCAATCACATCCAAGTTTGTGAAGGTTTTTAAATAATTGTCATTGCTAATGTTATTTATATAAAAACAAATAAATCTCAAAATACCGACACAAACAAAGACATACGTAAATGTTTTGTACCTCTTAATTTATGTTCTGACATAATGGAACACACATTATTGTTTTGTAGAGGTGACTGTCTGGCTTTGATTTTCCAGTATATATTGAACATATTGTGTCTGAACCATTAATACCTTTTCTCAGTTACTGAATTGGGATTAGGAACGAATAACAAAAACCTTGTTTTCTCGCCCGACACAAGAAAAGAAAAAAGATTTCAACATATATCAACTAAATCTGAGATGGTCGGGCCAATTCTGTCCGATTATAGATGGAATGACCCATATACATATATAGTTTTAAAAATTAATTTAAATGTGTTCTATTTAATTAATACATCTGCATTAAACGAATGTTGCAAATTTAATGTTCTGTCATATTAGTCCCATTTAAGATTCGTCAGACTGTAAATTTAATGTACATTTACATTTATTTCGTTTCAGATTTCGAAACATAAATGTTCGAACATACGGTAAACGTACATTAAAAATACATACATTTTTATCAGTGTAGCTTATAAACTGCCCCAGAGATTCCATTACTCTGTCACGCAGTAGTCTAATTGCCAAGTGTATAGTTCTAGTTTCATTTATTATCCCTCGATTTGCAAAAATCTCAACTTATTTGCTTTTCGCCCGTATTCCACTCTAGAAAAGTGATTCACAATGTTTAGTGAGTTTATGTGATTTTCTGAGTATTACGCATAATTGCCTAACCTTACTGATTGTCAAATAGGAGTCTATTATTTTTCAATATTCCACTGACGAAACATCAAAATATTATTATACCATTTTGGGGCATTGTCTAAAGTGTAGGAAACTGAAAGTCTCTCGTGATTCGGATGTCGTGTTGTTTCTTTCCACTAACACACTGAAAATTAGGTCTTGTAAACTATAGTCTCATAATTCAAATATATTTGTTTTTAACCATAGTTAGAGATTGGCAGGATCCATTGCATCGTTTGAACTCGCTACTTGTGAACCAACTAGTTGATGTTTGAATCGTTTCAAATGATCAAGGTTAATCATTATAGCATGGTTCCACACCTCTCTCGCATCTGGTCGGTCAATCAATGTATTATTAAACGCGAGTGGGACTCACAAATTGGCAAACTCTCACATCTTGGAAAAAACATCTTCACCAGTGCTCCCTGATTTCGGTGTTGGCATGGATCCCATTAATGTCATAAATTCATAAAAAGAGTGAAGACGCAAATGCAATAAGCTGAATACGACATAGGTCTCTGCTGCATTTATGTTACTCCTTGTCTCTACGTCTTACGTCGTATAATTCCTGCTGATCTCTGATCAAAGCTTGGAGTGTTATTTGACTTAAAATTCAAATCTTTAACTTTCGCGTAACGAACGTTCTTAGGGTCATAAATTCAATCATCCCAACTCCATTGTTGTAAAACACATAATTTTTTATTTTTTAAAAATTATTCATAGTTACAGACACAAGCAAGTTGGATGACATGAAAATTTAAAAAAAGGGTTAGAAATTTTCACTACCTTTTGATTGACAAATAACTGTATTTCACTCACCAAGTTTCATCCAGGGTTGTGCCCTCCCTCTGGAATTAACATAAGTACTGCAGCATCCTAATATCATGTCAAGAATGAATAAGTCCAAATTCCCCATTGTTGTTTTACACATAAAAACGTGTATCATTTCGGACATGAAGTGTTTTAATAATAAATGTAGTATGATAGATATTGTTATTTGGAAACATTGTCCAGTAACAACATTCGTGTTTGGTACTCATACTTCAAGGTGGAAGAAAGCACGTTCTATCATATTTACACTTCTCATTCGTAGGCGCATAAGTAAATGAACAATCCTGGGTGCATCAACTAATTCTGCCGTTGTATTTCTGTTGTGGCACTGTCGTAGAATAAAGATGATTGATAGTTGATGACAAATACTGCAATGAATATAAATGTTTTACATTTATTAGATGTAAAATAACATTTAATTTATGGTTATTAGACTAATTAGTTAATAAGTAATTTTGAATTTTGTCAACTGGTACTATAGCTCTTCATTAAAACATGACGTTTCTTGATAATTTAATAATGGCAATTGTCAAAATTCAAAACAACTTTTTACGCTGGATTCGTGTTTTGCAATCCCCTAAACTATAATTGCACGCTTTCATGTTAAAATTTGAAATTTTCGAAATAAAAGTTACTTTCAAAGTTCTCAAAATTCACGATTTTATGTTAAATACCCTTAAAATTTCAACCCCTCCGCGGCATAATTATTGTACTTAACTTCTCGGATGATTTTGTAAGCGGTAATACAGTGAAGTCCCGATTTCAACAAGAAATCGAAGTGACTTAGCCCAGCACTTTTCTTAAAAGGTCTACCATTTTCAGGAGTGCGTTTTTCTGCGCTTCATATTTGTTAATGTGTCCTGGGATACTATCTGTGGTATTATTATTATTATTATTATTATTATTATTATTATTATTATTATTATTATTATTATTATTATTACTACTACTACTACTACTACTACTACTACTACTACTACTACTACTACTACTACTACTACTACTACTCCTATCGGCTAAAAACTTGCGCTGACCATTTTTCTAGGTTTCTAAACTCATCTCAACCGACAGTGATGACCTAGTATGAAATAAAACAATTCCAGTATAATGAATTAGTACACCTACAAAGTTTGATGTCCCCTTCGAGTAAAATTAATTACGATACTCATAAATATAATCATTTGAAAGAAAATCATCCTATGGTGCAACCTAGTGAGATTGCTGTAGGTAAATTCTCAATTGAGTACAACATTTGAGTGGTCAGCATTAGAAATGTTTTGACAACCGGAAACGAAGTTGACTCAATATTTATAATTAGTACCATGAAATGCATGTATTAGTCTACTGTACTGTTTGTGTACATTTGTTTCTTTTCTTTTGTTTTTTCACTGAAAAACTGAATAGTGCTCATTATTATTCCAAGTGATCTTTACAACATAACTTCGAGATTAAAAACTTTATATATTTCTTTCCTATTGTTTCCTTGAACAGGGTTCTTTATTTCTTCACCTGACAATCCAACAAACATACAACGGATATTTGACAATGTATGAGATTTTTTTTGTAATCTTTCCTCCAACAGAAATAAGGAAAGAATGTAATATGGGAGTATACACAAGAAAATAATACTTTTTATTGTAGCACATAGATATTTTGTTCTATGCATTCTTCATCTTGTATCCCGATATAAATTGTTTAATATATTTCCTTATTCTCAAAGTTGCTAATATTATATATGAAGGAACAGTTTGGAAATAAAGTTGAGGTGAAAACGATGAAATAGATCGAAAGAGTGGGACAAACGTGGACACTGCGATGTCTCACGTAGCTAATTCGTATTTCCCAATTCTTGAAAGTGTAACACCATAATGTAGAACTGTACATGAAAACTTGCTTGATACGTTTACTACGAACCTTGTAGAAATTCCAATATAAATCTCTGTGTCTTAGAATCTGAAGGAAGAAAACAATAGTAAGTGAAATTACTGTTGTTATCACCCACTTCTCACGGAAGATACATCAATGTATCCCGCATTGAGGGCGCATAAGCAACGTGTTAACGTGATTTCGCTCGTCTATTGCATCCTTATATTAACAATAGCGTTAATGCAGTGTCAGGCAAGGAGACAATAACAGGTGCTGGCGCATGTCACTATGCACAAGCAACATGTTAGTGACGCTGCACGGATACATGAGAATACCGAATGATGGCTGCAATGTTGCCGAGCGAGTTTTCTGGAGTTGGNGGGGGGGGGGGTTACATTGAGTGAGAGTAAGGCTAAGTGGGTCGGTGGCCCTCTGGCTTCCGTTCGCTATGCAGCGCCAGCCGCATCCATATAAGGAGCAACACCTCGCGGCGACGACTAGTGTTGCGAGAAAACTAAAGACATTAACGAAACGAAAATAACCAAATGACATGTTCTATTCCTCTTGTGACCCGGAAAAAAGGGTTGTTTCTTAATTTCGTACATAACGAATAAACCAGTAAAATGAGCTTTCTACAGTTAGGAAATGACGGGAAATCTGGAATTTTTAAAAAATCGTTTAATTTATATAGTCGGAAATCAATCTACACTGTTTGAGACTATTGTCGCTGGTTATTAATTCATCATTAATAAAAATATGTTCCTTCCTGTTCTATCGTTTTTTTAAGGAATCTGAGAGAATGGTGTTTTGTTTTTGTATAATATTTCCTTACATTTACCACAATTATGATTATACCTCATGAATCAATACCTCATATTATGATTATATCAGTCATGTTTCTGACAAGAACCACTGACATTGACTACATCAGAAACCTTTCGTGATCTTCAGCATGTGCTGGCGGCCCGTGGAGTGAATTTTAAGACTCTGGAGTCAAAGATGTTGATGAGAACACAAGTGGGTCACTGCCTTGAGACGGAACCGGGCAGCGCAGGTCGCCTTTGGGTGGAAACAGAAGCTGCGCTGCCGTCTTTTCACGCTTTTGCTTGCAGCTGTGAAAAAGACTGCTTACTCTGGAGGTCAGTAGGTCCTTAAAAGATGGAGATAGCCTGATGCTTTCATTGGAAAGTCTAAAAAATACTTTCTTCACATTGTTGAAGAGTGATTCGGAAACCTAGACGTTTTTGAATGTTAAAAAAATTTCTTAACGTGCTTGAACCATGTATAATTAGTGCCGGGTATAGTTATAGAACCATGTATAATTAATCGCTATATACTAATTGGTGCGCAATAAAAGTGATAGTAATTATTGTCTCTGCTAATATTGTACCAAAAAATAAAATTGATCTTTCTAATAATATATTAAATATATCAGTAAAACTTTATTTTATGAAAGGAAGCTTGGATGAAATTAATATAAGAAAATTAATGAAAATGTTAATCATTCATCGTATTTAGCCTACAATCACTAGTAATATTATCTGAAGACACACAAATTTCAAAAATACATTTTAGAGAACACCTAAAAAATATCTGTGAAAAAGGTTAAAATCCTGTTTCACAGAAAAGAAAAAAACAAATACATATTTTTTCTATAACCTGACAATAAGAAATGTCTGATTGTCTGGTCACAAGCAATAAAAGTGTGAAATAATATAATTGCCACTGGTACTGGTCTAATAATGAGTTGCCAACAAACTCTCGTATTTCCATTTCTAAAATGACTTCAGGTAATGCCCACAGTTTTTCAAGAATTGCAAAAATAAAAATAAAAAAAAACAAGAGGTTTACATCATGATTTAAATCTTCGTTTAAACCAACCTTCTTCTTCTTCCTAGCCTTTTTCCCACTTAATGTGGGGTCGGCTCAGATGGGGGTGGATATGATGCTTCTTAGGATTTTTGGCTGGGGAATACTCATGGTGCCGAATGCCCTTTCTGACGCACCTCCCCTGAAGCGGTGATTTATGAAATGAAATGGGTGTGAATGATTATGAGTGAATGTTGTGGTGGAATGATAGGCAGGGGAAACGGGAGAACCCCGAGAAAACCTGCCGCGAGCACCGCTCCGTCCACCACCTCGGATTCTACTTGGATCGGACCGGGTTTGAACCGGCGTCCCCAGAGGTAGAAGGCGAGCGCGTTACACACTGCGTTTAAACCAACCAACTCTGAAAAAATGTATAATTGATTGATGAAGGAAAGATTTGTAAAATAAGGACTACAGAATATATCGATATGAATCGTATTATATGGAAAGCGAAGAATAAAAAATATAATTTGCCGAAATCGCGTGATACTATTGCGGGAAGACCATGGTTCACCTTTAGGTGCAGGTGTCCATCCTGACGATGTAGTTGCATCGTTGCTCCTCGCAGCGTTGGATGAAGAGAGATTCCCTATGATCGGAATTCGACTTACGGTCTTGGAGGAAACTCGGGATCCTCTCAATAGATGCTCATGGGGAGAATGATGTGAACTTAATGTTATCAATTTGATAGGAGGAGCAACTGCTGGTGACAAAGTGTAAGAAAGGGGAAAACAAAGGGGATAGACTGGAGCAGAGAGCGCTGCTATCGCTTACTCTCGTAATCTCGTTCCTTTCCAGCTGCCGAACACATCTCGTGCGCAAGCAAAATGGTCCATTAAACTCTGCCCTGAAAAATAGCCCGAATATTTATAACCCTTGTTCTAAATGAGACCAAAATAACTGCTTACTTTGCGAAAATCATCTTTCGACGAGTGACGTTTTAGATAACTGATGCATTGAAAGTGATTTTCCGTCACGATATTTCAGAGCGAATGTTATTCAAAAGAAGTAATACACTGATTCTTTGGGAAGATTTTTTAAAATAATAAACAAATTAGTATTTCCGGAATTAGTGGCGATTTAATATAATTTAATATATTACTTAGAAATATTTTTACTCTGTAATGACTAATGTAAATACACGACAGTGATGCATTGCCGATAAAATATGACTCAACATGATTCAAAAATTGTATGGTGAACGCTACACTAATTTAGTTTGACTAATGGTGGTTGAGGCTGTAACAAGGCTTGGTCCGCAATTATTCAAATCTCCTTACGTACACCACATAAGTTTTTATTTCAGAGGAGGTTGCCCATCGACGCTCTATATGTGCGAAAAGTCTTTCTATTAAAATTGGTCTTAAACTATTTGTAGTCTCTAGTTTCAAATTTGTGTTGACTTTGTCGTGTGTCAATTTATATGTAACACGCTATACTTTTAATTTTTTTTTTGCGTTGAGAAGCTAATACAGTAGAACCTCTTTGTAACAGATCCTTTATTAATGGAAGTCTCTTACAAAAAGCAATTAAAGAAAATAGAATAAAGGAGATATAATTTTAATTTGAAATGTGTTCGCTTATTTTTGAACCATATTCGCTCATTGTTTTTACATTTGGGCGTGTTGAATGGATATCCATTAGTTTTATCGGCAATAAATTATTCAAAAAACTTTTAAACACTTTTTAGTTTTCACAGGAGTATTTCTTCTTCTTCCTCCTCGTTTTCCAATTATAGCCAAGTAACAATCACTTTTGTTACCGTGACGAAAATTTGAATGTGTTTTTGATGATGCCTTGTGGATCTCTTCTCATTTCGTGCAGTTTTGCTTATTAACAAAAGTGAGTGTCGCGGAAATCTGTAAGTTATGGTGTAGTAGATCAGTCCCCAAATACTCTACAACCCAATCAGCGAAGGAACGACGCATAACTTGTTATTGCCACTTTTTGTCCTGCCCCTCGTGCATCTTGTGTGTTGGATATCTACTAGGATTTTATTAGTAGACAACACCACATCTTTCTTTTATTCATCTTATGTGTGCCAAGAGTTTCGCGCAATATTTATCGCGAAGAAGACGGACCGAGTATCTATCACTGCACACAGCAATGTATCGATAAATTTGAATCTTGTGGAATAAGATTTCGTGTTATGAGAGCGGTATTGTATTCAGAACGCACATTCCTTTCACCACACCTTTTCACAGAAATTATTAGATACATTGTTCTCGACGGAAACAAATAAAAAGAATTTCCATGTATCTTGGACGATTGTGTAAAACAATATAATTTGAACACAAGAAAGTTGAAAATTATATACAGAGAGACTCTCCAATTCATTATCACGTATTATGTTTTGATAGGATGTACCTTACATTCTACAAATGAGTTTTAGAATCAATGATAAGATCGGTTTCATTGGCAATAACAGGAGCTTCCGAAGCACCTCAACTGTTGCACTCAAAGAATTGAGTTAAGAATATATAGAGTATAGTATCATAATTTTTGACAACAAATTTATTGTTTATAATAATAAAGAATATTATAAGAATATTCTGAAAAATAAACTATAAGATTATGGCAAACTACACGCAAGGAAGTTTATTAATTTGCAGTTAGATTTTAAAATAAATGATACACTTTAACGGGAGATGCATATTTTTTATTACAAGAGAAGGTCCTTTTATAATTTATCTTAAAAGATCCAAACTGATGAATAAAGAAACATGTGATTAATGTCGGGAATAGATGACACTGTGGGGGAGACCAGGACACGTTTTCGCACGTTTTGCTGTGTGTTAAGAGTTTTTTACGAATACACTTTACAAATCCGTTTCATGACAGATTGCTCACCGCATCTTCTTCTACGCCGTAGTACATGTTGATTGTTTCGAAGTGAATCACTTGAAAACAATTCAATTGGAGGGAATAAACCAACGAAATTCCACAAAACTAGATGTGGGGCAAGGTTTCTCCCACGATATGAAACGAGACAATTAAACAAACAAACAAGACATAAATCAATGCAATAAAAACTTGTTTATTTGTGAATTTATTTATTTATTTATTAGAAGTTACTGACATTTTATTTAGAAGGATTATCATTAAATAGTAGGGAACTCAAACGAAAGAAAGAGGATTTTCTTTGACACACGACTCGGGAACCTATCCTTAGCAGCGTGTGCATGAAACCTTTTCTTCAGACTTAAAGTGTCTAAATATCTCTAAGCAATAAATACACGAACAAGTCTTCGTCTTCTTCACCGCGCGAGTCTTCCTTTAACAGACATATTTTTCTTTATTTTTTGTTTCTTTCTTTTTTTTTACCTGCCCATCGCCATTTTTCACTATAATCGATATGAAAACGGAGAAGGAACCTTGTTCAAAATATTGAGTAAATCACTATGGATATTGAAAACTAATGGTGCAAAACCACTGCACGAACTTTCTCAAGTGCTTTCAAAAGCTTTCTCTATAGTACATAAAACTAACTCTAAAAAGAAAAGTTACATTTCTACAAAACGAATCATATTCGTTTAATAAAGCATTTACAAAATTGATTTCAGAAATAGTTTAATGCATGAAAGTTAAATCATTCTCTCGATGTATAAACGAGTTCTACGTGTTGTTTCTGTAACATTCAAGTCATAACTCGGCATTTTTCAAAGCATGTTTGTTGGATAATATTTTTCCGAACTTGATGACTCATATTTCGCACTGTGATGTGGTAGTAATGCAAAGGTTAGGAAATTTGGTTCACTAAATAATTAAAGAATCCACTAATTTGTATTTAGCAAACATAATTTAACAAAAACATAACATTGATAATGTTCTTTTTTGCGAAAAAAATCATTTTATTTCTAGCGTAACTGAAACATTATTATTATCTCTAATATTATTTTTATATAACCTACTTGACAGGTGAAGGTTAAAAATTAAAGATTCACTTCTATTATAATACTAATACAGTCATCAGGTAAATGTGGTATTTGTCGTATATAAATTCCACTTCAAGAACTGGTTAGTGCGTAGGAGCAATGTATTTATTTATATAATGTCTTTCGGCAAGGTTCAGGCCATCAGGCCTGTTCTTCCTACCTGACTGGTGGGCTGGGGAGAGCGAATTGAGAAGAAGAGATGTTGGGTTGCCGGAGAACCGAACTAACATAGGTGAGGGAAACTCCAACTAAAACTTTCACCTAGTTCTGCCAAGTACGGGGTTTGAACCCACGCTCTGCCGCTCAGCAGGATCGTGGAAACGATGACGCTACCAAAGATTCCAAGACGTGTCAGTTTCCATTTTTAAAAAAATGAAAGAAAACTTAACATGACTAATTTTTTCGAACCGATACTGTATTTAACAATTGAATAGTTCATATTACAAAGTTTCAACCTCTTTAATGGTCATAGACACAGCTAGTTGACTACGTGTCATCATAGATATGCAGGCTAAAAAGAAACTGCTCTGGCAGGTGCTTGCTTGAAACGTCAAAGATCTTCTATATAAATAAAAGTCATGAAGGTGTAAATGCCACTTAGTACAAAATACTTTCGTTGAGAATTGCTTTAAAAGATTTAAATTTCCTCAGAATCTTGCAGATGTAGAATTCACATACGCTGATATGCATCATTATAAATGCAGAATTATTATATGAACGTTGACAATGTAGTAATCAAATGTAACTAAAGAAGAATTCTGAACCAATAATTCTGCATTTATAATCATTGTCTATAATTAAGACACACTGTGATGTGAAGAAGTTATTTACTGAGAAGATAGAAGGCAATCGAAAACTCTTTATTGTGACTGGAATATATGTCTATGTATTGGGCTATTCGGACCAGCAGGTCGCATCGTGTGTCGTTCCGTGCCAGTCCGGCGCTAAACGCTTCGCACAAGCGCACTTTATCGTGACATTATCATGCATCTCAAATGTTATCATGGCGGTGTTTTGTAGGATTCTAATAAGTACATTATGGTGACTGTTTTAATTAATAACACGGAAATAAACCTCGTGTTCTCGATGATCAGTTAAATCCATCGGACAACACAAGGGATGTATCTGCCCGAATCTCCTTCAGTGTCTTCAAACATCGCTGTTCGGGTCCCAATCTTGGCGTTGGGAAATTGGTTTTTTGCGAGACCTTCCGTTGATAACGATTGAAGATTCAACACGATAAGTTCATTGCTTGAAAGGCATAACTAACGATTGTTGTCAAATTATGATCATAATTATCAAAGAGTTATCAACTGAATATTTTCCTAAATGCAAATACTTGCATTATATCAAGTTGATTACCACTGAATACAGTTCACGTTTGCGTACTTTCTCTTGTCCGTATTTACTCAGGATTGTTAATATTGTCTGGTGCCCTATGTAATTAATTGTAATCAGCGTAATTGTTCTGTATTCAGGTTAGTATAGTATTAGATCACTTGCAGGGTCATTCATTTTACTATCTTAGATTCGTTATGAATTAAGTCTTCTTAGGGTTCGTTTTTCATGTATACAATACATTTTAGGTATATGCATTGTATTTCGTGTAATTGTTTTCAGTTTATAAGTCCTCCGGTATGTAATTTCTATATAAATAAATCATTAATTATTTTTGAATTGAAATTTATAATTATCCACTAATGTCCTTGTAGAGGTTCGTGACCAACAGCTGTGGTCTAGTGGTAGCGTCTTCGTTTGCACGATTCTGCTGAACGATAGAGCGTGGATTCAAACCCTGCTCAGCCGAACTAGATGACGTTTTAAGCTGGGGTTTCCCTCACCTACACCTAATACATTAGGTTTGGATAGGCTACCTTCACCTATATTTTTACCAAGACTGAAAGTTTATACACTTAGATTATTATTTCGCTGAAAACATAAATAACATTACGGAAGCAATACGCCCGATTGACTTAAGGAGTAACTTTTGTGAAACTCTCTAAAATATAAAATAGGGAAACAAATATGTATGTTCTAATAGCTTTATAAGAGATAATAAATGTGAAAATATGTAATTTGAAATATTATTTCTTAGGCTTCTGTTCCGTATTTTTCTTAAGTACGTCTGAGTTATAATTATAGATCTTATATTTGATTGTGTGTGTCCATCGGCGTTCTCACAAGGTGACGTATAAACCATTCCGTGGCAATCGTCCAGGAAACCCATGACCTGAAAGTGAAGGAGGAGATCAGATCTGTCTCGGGGAGTCAAGTCTCCAATAGTGCTACTCTGTCTTGTGTATCTAATTTTGCCCCAAAACTACTCCTTTCACTTGTCACGAATTACTCCAATGCGTTATGAGACTTGACAATTCTGTCTACAATTAGTTTTGAGTTAATATTAGGAAAAATAATACGCATACTAGAGAATTTATCAACGAGTGCGCTTTCCGATACAGAGAGATGTGGAGAAGCTATTGGAAAAATTTGTTTCTTGTATTAATCAACAATACATTTCAAAGAGTCAGGAACATGATGGTTTATTGAACTTTTTTTGTGATTATAATCAATTTTCCAGAAATATTAAACTCTTCATCTGTTGATTTCGTGTGGAAAAATAATTATTAAGAGATTACTGAAATCATATTTAAATAAATAAATCATTGTAACATTATAGGTATATTTTGTAAACTATTATCATTATTACTACAATTTTTGTTATTGCTACTATTATTACGAACATCTTCCGTAACTTATGAAAATATAGCATGTGGTTGATACCTCGAAAATAATTTAATTTACGTGCGTTTATTGTTTCATGCGAATTCCCAATTGTTTAAAAGTTTGAACTAACAAATTGTAAATACAAAGTTTATTATATCTTAATAAAATAAACGTAAAAAACTTCTTGAAACACAAGCTTTTGTTTAAAAAGTACTATACTAAAAAGTAAAAAGAAAATGATGAGTAAAATTGAAAATTAAAGAAATATAACTTAAAAACAGTTCATTCCTGTATCACTCTTCACAGGTGTAAGTACTTAGGGAGTACAAAAACGTGAATATTTTAAAAAGAAGAATTATAAACTTTAAAAGCTTGGACCTATTTCCAGAAAATTTAAACTAGTGTTAGTAGTTACAACGCGTGACGCCTCAAGCTTTTAAACCGTATAGTTCATATTTTAAATATATATTTTCATTACTTGGAAATCACAAAATTTGCTCGCAGTATGAAGAACACTTCTTACATTTTTAAGCTGTTCTTAGACTTTACTTATCTTCCAAAAAATAAATGTAATTCTAAAGACGATGATTTCCCTTTTTGTAATATCCATCGCAAATACGTGGTCTCGTTTCCTCACAAGATCAGGAATCTCGGTTGCTTCTTCCTCTAGTTGTGTGAGACGTTGCGTCGGAAGCAAACCATGCGTGCTTGTTATAGCTATTCCTTGTTATGCGTGAACGCGACGGGATGGCCAGTAAAGTCCGTCACCCGAGGGAACCGGCGCGGCGCTGCGCGGTACTTGCAGACCTCGCAAGTGCGCTGTCGAAATTGCAAGCGCTTCCCCCTTCCCGTCGTCTTCCCTTTTCCCCACGGGCCACACGGGTGAACGACCTGACGCTTCTGTCGAACATGGCTTTACAGAGACTTCTGTCACGGCAAGGCCAAAATTGATGAAAGCTAGTAAGATCGTGCACATCGATTCAACGCGTGAACGAAAGAAATAATTCTCTGATCGAATAACGAGAGAACGATTTCATTTAATTAACAATTTATTATTTCATTTATTTTGATGCAAAACGTTTAACAGGAGAGTATAATATGGCCTTCGACTTTATCTTACATTTGCTTTTATTACATATTATCTTTTTTTTTTTTAACTGGGCTTTTGTTCTGTCACATATTTTCTTCTTGAGACGTCCATCGAATTTCCTTATTAGTTCATCATTCATCAGTGCCAGAGACATACATGTCATCTCCTACCCTTTGCCGTTGTTATTTTATGTCTTTGTCTGAAGTGGGCTCTACCCCTGGTTCACCTCTTTCTTTTCCCCTTAAAACAAACCCTATCCACCAATGTCTTGGTATGTTTTCACTTGCCTTCCATTGTATGTCGTTAATTTAATCGTAATCGTATTCCTTTTAGACTAAGATAAATATTTCTCTTTTCTATCTGTGGAGTTATTCCGTGTTCTCCAATAGCAGCAACCCTGTCTTATTTAGTTTAGTTATATTCAGTCATGTAGTCGTCGTCAGACATGACATCACTTATCTCACATTACCAATTTTATTTCATCTTCTATCTAGCTGTATCAGTTCATCCCCAACCCTTCCTTAATTTCCCATAATTTCATTTTTTAATTTAGTTTTATCAATTCTGACAACGCTGTCTAGGGTGATTTAGATGGTGATTTTTGCATTATACGAAGGGTACTAGGAACGTTTTGCAATATGATGTAACAATGAACCGCAGGTTGATACATGCTGCTGTGTGCTGAGACATGTTCATACTTGCACAGTAGCCGTAGCGCCATGTCTATGCACTCAGTTGTTCATTAGCAGAGTTTTGCTATGGTATCGTGGTCACGAAGTGAGATACGGGCAGTTTTACATTATAACTTCGCGCGTGGTTTAAACGTAGACTAGTGCTTAGAAGAAATCACGGTCGCACTAGGTGATGTTTGTCCACGTCGAATAACTATATTCAGGTGGTACAGAGAATTCCAAAGGGGAAACTTCACTCTGAAGGACGCTAAAAGGACGGGAAGACCATGAATGTCAGTTACGGAGGAAAACATTACTGCTGTGAGGAAAATTCTTGATACTTTGTTTTAATTTTCTCACCTCTTTTTCGAATAAATGTACTAGTTCTTGTGTCGTCCTTTCTATCACCTCTCTGCTCCGTTTTTCTATTGTTCTGACCACGTCGTCCGACACATTGTATTGATTGTTGTTCCAACATCTTCAAAAAGTTATCCAATTATAGATTCCACAATATTGGACCCACTTGAACTTCGCAGACACTCTATCGTTGTTTCCCTTATTATTCGTTCCCCTCCTATTTCCATACACACATTCCTATCCTTCAAATATGAACTGAACGTAACTGAAGGTATTCCGTTATCCCTCATTGCCAGTTAGTCTCCAATCTGCTCTATCCAACGCACCTTTGAAATCAAAAAGATGTAGATTGCATACTTCCCGACTTCTTATACAGTTCTATAACTTTTCCATATTTATATAGTTCTATAACTTTTCATTCTATAATATTCCATCATCTGCAGTATAACCCTTGCGGAATCCATACTGCGCTTCATTGAAATGTTAATCATCTTCAATATAAAGTGTCAGTCTCCAGGAAATAATTTTCTCACATATTTTCCCGATTATCAATAGTGAAGGTTTGGGTCTGTGTGATGACAAAGTTGACGAACCCTTTTTAAGAATTTATCAGTCCCTTTTAAGAAAAGTGTACTCTCTAATTTTTTTAAATGACAGGGCAGCAACTTCCACATAAACACATATTGTGAGTTAAACATAGCTGTCCTTGCAAGACCTTAACTCTTTCCTGAATCAATTCGTATGCTACTTTGTCGAATATTGCACTTAGTTCCTTAGCAGGTTCGTTATTATTTACCCTAATTCCCCCGAACTAATCGCCTGATATGTATGATTGTCAGTTATCTCCCATGTCACTCTACCTTCTCCTTCACCTGTTAAAGTACGGAAAAGCTTCCCTGCCGTTATCCTTAAACGTTTGTGACACCTTCCTCCTGCTTAATTGTGTACCAAATCTCTTTTCTTCTAATTTTATCACTCTCTAGATGTTTTTTTTTTGTGGGGTTCTACTGCTCATCGACATCTAGGTCATTAGAGCCCTAAAATTCAGTACAGGTAGGGAAAATACATTTACGCACTAAGAAGAGCCAACATGACTCTTCCTGCGTGTGGGACGTGCTGAATGACTCAACCATACCCACTAAAAACCCTCCTGAATTACAATATATCAAAACATATCTCAAAACATATATCATTACATCAAAACATTACGAGGAAAATGAAAGATACTCTAGCCCTCGCAACCTACTAGCGTCGGGATAGAAAAGAACAAGAGGTGACAAAGAAAGGTCAGGAAAGAGAAAGGAAGGAGCCTAGGCACAAGTAAGTGGAAGTAATGCCAGACTCAGCTCGGGGCCCCGTGTTTGCCAACCACGTACGCTAGATCGTGAGGCACTCCCCAGCACGTCCGGTCAACCAGTCTTTCTAGAAATTACTGCCAACTTCGTTTTCTTGGTTATAGTCTGTGGTTTTCTTGTTTTCCTATTCTCCGTTGTTGAACGCTGCTTGTGGCTCCGTGTATTGTCACTTATACTCCACTTCTCTTTCCTTCTTACTATCTGTTAGAATCTCTTTTCCTTCTTACTGTCTGTTACAGATGTCTTGACCTGTTCCTCTTCTTCTTCATCATCGATAACTCCTTTGTCCACCNTATATATATATAAGCAAAAGAATACCACTCACTTTCTTTTAGAGAGTAGACATCCGCTGAGAAACGATTTTACGAAAATTCATTCCTAAAGGGGTGAAATGGGGGTTGGAATATTTTATATATGTATCCCACCATAACAAGGGGAGTGCCTGAAGAAATTTCAACCATACTTCATACACAGATGACTGTTTAAATGACAACAAGCACTATGCGGGTAAAACACCATTCGAACCCTTAGGGAGGAGATAAAAAGGGGATGACATGTAAAAATAATGTGATAATCCGATATTAGATACAAAACCCTAGTTTTCGGTGGCGTTGAGATGGATAAGGACGTCCTAGATACTTTCTAAGTTAACAATCAGTTCACATTGCTGATAATATACCCCTAGCATCCCTAAGGTAGGGGTGGGAATGAAGGACACGTAAACATAATAAAAACGACCGATGTTGGAGCTGAATAAATCAGTTTTTGGACCTCTGAAGTTAAGAGACCCCCATTGCCAGATAAGTATACGATCTCCTCCTATAAGGAATCCACTTTGTGTTGGGGTGAGAAGGAGTGAAATGTGAAAACGATCGAAAGTGGCCGATATTAGTGTTGAGATCGTAGCTCTCTGGGTCGCTGAAATTAGTAGTGACATTCTTGAAGACGTCAAAGTCCACAATCAACCCGTATAAACTCCACCACCCCTAGGGAAGGGGATGCTATGAAAGAAATATTGAACAAGACGTACCAGTGACAATAATTTTCGGCGTCGCTGAGTTGATAGTGAAATCCCGATATCGCTAAACTCAGCCCTCATGAAACAAACACACCACTAGTACCGTTTGGGTGGGTGGGGGGTGCAAATGGGTTCATGGATAAAAATAATTGAAAACTAATATTGAAATATTTTTAAAAATGTGTCAGATACATAGTTTTAGGGTTGACTAGATGTTTCAATAACCAATACCGTTACGTTCAAGATATCAAATATTGTTAGAGCTGGAGGTGGAAAGAGCGAAACGTAAAAATAACGAAAAAGACCGATATTGAAGTCGAGTCCATGAATGTGTATTCTGAGATTAATCGTATTTCCAATAGTATAATGTACCCTTGAGACCACATGAGGAGCACGGCGTCCGTAGAGGTGAGGGTTGGGAAGAGAATGACACAAAAAAATATCAAAAATATTCGCTAAGAAAGGATTTCACCCCTAAGGGTGTGAAATGGGATATTGGTGTTTTCAGAAAAAAAAATTCAATTACATCAGTGAAAATAAGGGATTGAGGCTACACACCAATACCAATAAAATTCTCAGTGAATGCCAGCGAGGATATGATAAAAAAATGAAATTGGACGTATATTACAGAATTTACGCGTGCAAAACTGCGGGTACTCAGCTAGTAAAATTATAATATGTACACACTCTTTCTCTTAGTCTCATTACTACATCATATAGATTTCACCGTGCCTTTACATACAGTCAAACAAACAAACTCAAATCCACATTTAACAATACATTTTTTCTTTATTTCTTCATTGTAAAAACTTAGTGTTGATATTGACAACGTTTCGAGGCTCTACAATTCCGACCTCCTCTTCAGATCTGTCTAGTTTTTGATATCACTACAGTACAAACAAAGCATAGTAAAAATCATACTATCATCCACAGTGCGTTACCACATTAAAATACAAATTTCAGAAATAATAAAACCATACCTCACATTTTCTAAATTTCATACTTCCTGAATATCAAATTCACACGTCATGTACATTACTTAAAACCATTTTAAACAATCACATGTATTACATTGTTCACGATATCATTTGCAACTACATCATATACTGGATCGAAACATTATCTTTCTTTATTATTTCTTTCATTTTTTCTTTCTTTCTTTCTTTCTTTCATTCATTCTTTCTTTCATTCATTCTTTTTTTCTTTCTTTCATTCTCTCTTTTCTCTTTTCTTTTATTTCTCTCTTTTCTTTCTATCTTTTTTTTCTATCTTTTCTTTTCATTCTATCTTTCTTTTCTTTCTATCTTTCTTTTCTTTCTATCTTTCTTTTCTTTTCTTTCTATAAGTCTATCATCATAAAAAGACTAATAGGGATGTAAACATAATACGCATGCATCGCCTGCCATCGTCATACATTCATAGAAAAAAGCTGTGACTTCCTTCCCTCCTCGAGTACCCTAATTTCTTCATTATTAAAACTGTAGCACTTTTCCATGAGTAGCCCACAAATCCTGTCTTTCAAAACTTCCGTAATTCCAAAATGAAAACATTTTCTTCAATTTTGTATTATTATGTAGTTTTTCAAAATTTCTCATAATCAAAAAATATTTGTCGAAACCATTTAAATATGACAGTTTTACAGCACCTTATTATTTGCAACCGTTCAGGAGAAATTCTCAAAATCCTGATGACGAATTTTTCCTTGTAAATTCATTTTTCGATATTTCTTCATGTAAATACTGAAAATCATTCTACAATATACTACACGCGTTCCTGTTAAGCCTGTAAGTCGATTTGTACTATCATCAACCTCATGACTATTATCATTGGGTCACTTAACGTTTAGCATCAATTGCCGTGACGTGCCCAGAAAATCCGCAGTACTCCAAAGCACTTTGTTCGCATCTAGCAGTAACTTTAAGAGAGCGCTGAATAACTATTGATTCTGGGGGGATCGTGAAATTATTTTGTCCTCGCACTGATCTACAATTTCGTCAAACTTAATGAAAACATATACATTGACTGTGATAACTTTCGGTCAAGTGAAAATGGCGACCAGCCGGGACTCGAACCCGGGTGTCTTGCTTTGATCGCAAACTGCTACACCACCGGTTCGCCGATTGTAGCGGTTAACACCCTTGCGATCAAACCAAGAGACCCGGGTTCGAGTCCCGGCTGGTCGCCATTTTCACTTGACCGAAAGTTATCACATATATTCTCCACGTGTAGGGTACACGGAAGAAATATGTACATATACATTGACTGTTATAAATTATTAACAACCACCGCGAGAAAATTCGCTGTTACTCGAGCTATGTTTCTACAGTCTATGCTGCACGGATCTGCCAAATATCGTAGTGATACCTTGCCTAGCTTTCGTTAATATTCATGTAATTATATGACGCTTATGATGTCTTCATTACTCGTCTTGTGTTTAAATTTCGATTGCTAACATTTTTTAATGAGAGTGTGGATGATAAAGTATAACATTCTCAGAACATTTGGAACTGGAAATGGAGTGTTTTGAAAGCTTCTTTAGTATTTACATCTAAGAAACAACATATCCTTGGATATAGGAAATACCAATCAAATCTGTTTTTAACTCCTTCATAGCCACTCTAAATTGGAACTACGCAATAGAATGGATGATTGTAGAGAAAAAAATAGCAACTTATAATTACATTCTGGCAGCTTGAAGAACAGAGCCCACATTGAAACATTATTATTAGACGGTATGAAGCATGGAGAGCCAGAGAAAATTAGCAAGTATTTACAACTGTCGTACTTAAAACACTTCAACTGGGTTTGTAAATGAATATTAACAAAAGGATTAATATTACATCTTTTCTATTTCTGTGCGAAATATACTGCTAATTTTTGGGAAGAACTATTACACTATCTTGGTAATGCCACAGATGAATGTGTCGTTCTTTCGATATTATTTCGTAGATATTATTCTTATTAGTGGCTTTAAGAAACTTGACTCGTCATTAGTTGGAATTGATTAAACGTTTAATTTTTAAAGATGAACATTTTCTTGATGATTGTTTAACAAAGAGAAGATGGAGTGGGCTACTCACGTGCAGTTTTAACTGTTCATTTACACTGTACAGTTAAATCGTAAGATGTGTGTGTGGAGGAATAAGTGAAATCTTGGATAATTACTTCTGTCTTATAGGAGTTTGTCAATGTGTCTCTCGTGACTCACTGCCAAAGGACACCGCGTGGAGATTCCTCTACGCCAGAAAAGTCAACGGGAGCACGTACGGGTAACAGAGCACCGCGTGGTCTGGTGGAAAGTGCACTACCCGTTAAGTCAGGTTGCAGCAAGGGTTTGCCAATAGACAATCATAGAGGAGGTCGTGCGGGTAATTTCAGAGCAAATGAACCTCTTTGTGATGAACGCAAAGATAGTGCTTTATGTTTACTGTGTGAAACATTTGGTAACTGAAAATTGTATTAAACGGAATTAACAAGTATTCCACAACAAATCGTTGACAAATAGTTATACATTTTCCTTTATATTTTAATTTATTACGATTTTGCGTTTATATGCCCTGATTTTGTTTGTTATAAAAAAGTGAATTATATTGCTTTACCTTCAGAAATTGTACTTTGATCCTACCACATACTCGTTAGTTTCATTGCGCAGATGCCAGTGGAACGCGTGGTCGCAGAGTTCAGGAAATATTTTGTTAAATTTCTTCCTGCTTTCCGATACCAGAAGCCGTTATCGTTGAGAGCCCTGGGCACAAGGAGGAACGAAACTTCGCTCGCGTATCGCTTCACTTGACACCACTGCTCCACACCCTGGGCGTATGGTTACTTGACCAGTAGCGGCGATTGGGAATCTAAAGTGAGGGGGCAAAAAATATTGACAATTTTCATTAACATGTAACGTCGGCGCCAGGACACGCCAGCAACTTGACCAATATTAATATTGTTTTG
>NNCF01125919.1:1196593-1237841 GCA_002313205.1 Laupala kohalensis | reverse complement strand
TATTTTGAGTATTCCATTAAATCATTCAAAAGATGAGTCTAAAATTACTTATCCATCAGTCAGTAAAATTTTAAATGCAACCATGTCTGATTCATCACGAGCTGCCCTTGAAAGATGGAAGGATGGGTTGATAAAAGAACTTGGAGAAGATGGTTTCCTGAAATACCAAAAAGGTAATATTCATTATTGCAAAACATGTATAGATATTTGATTTAATCCATCAGTGAGCACACACTGTATCTCAGACCACAGTGATGTATGGATGAATATGTCAATGGTTATTGGGTCAACAGTGCTCATTCCTACATTCACAAGAAACTGATCTTCCATGTATCACAAGTATTTAAAACATCGCACATCATTTTTGAAACATTTATGTCAACTGTCAATATTATAAAATAAATAATTGGAAGAAACATAATACAAACAGATGCATCATCATGAGAGGACAAGTTGTAACTGGTATTTAAAATTTTTTGAGAGGAGGAGATGTCAATAATTTGGCATAGTGATGGCAACATTTGAAAATCATTAAAAAAGAGTAATGGATGTATGTCTAAGAACTTAAATATATCAGATTTAATTGTTCAATTTGATACATGCCATTTCCAATATTGATTTCTTTTTGTAGCCTTTTCTTTTGTCTTTAATTCTAACACTGTCCCAGTTGAAATCATGTCTATTGTTTATTCTATGTTTTGTACTTCACTATGGTATTTTGGGTTTTGCTTGATATTTTTTGTGTTCATTTATTCTGGTTTTTAACCTACTCTTTGTCTGACGTATTAGACATTTTAAAAAAAATCTTTGCATTTAATTTGGTTGCTTTCATTATCATTATTATTTTCTTTTTAACCCACTAAATTTTTATTTTGATGATTGAAAGAATCAATTCTGTTTGCTACATAATTCATTTTATTAATGAATTTGTGTGGGTGTGTATTTGATTTTAATATATTGCTACATTTTAGTATTTTCATTGTGGAAATTTGTGTCAGATAACTTTATTGCTTTATCAATCAAGTCGTAAAACTTGGCTTCTATTTGATGTTATGGGTGGTATGATCTACATTTTAAAATGCGTCCAGAGAACGTGGGTTTTCTATATCAATTGTACATAAGGGAAATGTTCCATTTCTTGATAGTTGTCACATCTAGGAAGTTAATTGAATTGTGTGATTCGAATTCACAAGTAAATTTTAGGATTTGGTTAAAATTGTTAAAAATATTGTAACAATAATATTATTAATATTCATTAATATTGTCAGTTGGTAAGATGAATAAAACAATCATCAAAATATGTAAAGTAACACAGAATTTGATAATCAACAGTATTAAAACTTTTTTTCTAGATCATGCATGACCCAATCCACCACGCTCATTCATTCTTTTTAATATATGCTGATAATTTTAACATATTAATTGTGATCTCATATATTTTACGTACTGTATCTAGTTTAAATTATATCTAGTTTTGTCTGCCATAAATGGTGGAAATAGTGACTGAATGTGAAATGAAACTGACTGAAATGTAACCTTCCAATCAATTGTCTGTTAAACAATTATTGAGTATATACTATTTGAATTGATCAAGGGTAGAATAGTTTCCAAATTACTTTTAAGTGACAGACACATTAAATCAAATAGGTTTCTTTAAATGGACATAAATAGTAAAATAGTTTATTGCTCCCCACATGGGCAAATACAGTTTGAAACTAGTTTTTTACAGTAATTTTATTTATAAATAGTATTTATTCAAAGAATTAAAGATATCACCGAACCTCCTAAAATCAGTATTGGATTTATGTTTAAACTAAACAAGCTAAGGACTAGGGTCTTTCTCTAAATAGGGACCCAAACTTATAGGAAAAAACCTTGACATACATGTCCAGTTATAAGATAATAAACATGAAAATGTATTTAAATTCTACAATTTCTTAGATAAAATACATATTTTGTTACATTTAAATGACTTCAGGATCATAGTAGGTCTATAAATTTCCATGCATCGTATTCCATACAAAAAAATAAAATGAAAGAAAATATTGATTTTAACTAAGTAAGCTTTCTTAAATAAAAATTTCATTATATATAATATTTCCCATGTATGTGTCTTAGCGCTACTCAAAATCATTTTTACTTTATCACACCATTGAAAGTTGAGCAGCAAAATATTAATGCTTACAAAAAAGTCATTGGTTAAAATGCAAATAATTATTCTAATGTCCCATAACTATTATGTGTAATAGTATCTGTAAACAATCTCATTATTTCAGTTGTACATTCTGACCTGGATTTTCTTTGGGTTCTTACTGAGGGTACATATCAAATAAGTAGGATGGTCCCTTGCTTGCTTCTTGGGAGCAATGTAGCTTTTTGTCCTCTATGGGGTCAGAATGTAATTTTTTGCTGAATTTTAATACATTCTAGTAGTTTATTATTTTAAAATTTTGTTAAATTAAAAAAAAAAGATGGGAAATAGTAGTTATTTGTTTAAATGCTAAATATTATTTTTATAGTAATTCTAAGTCTATATCTCTTGCACCTAATACACTAATCTTTGGTTTCTTGCATACCACAGTGAAGTAATGAACCTTGTAAGAGATTTGAATCTGCCTTCTGTCAGGAGCACTAAACATTTGTTTACATTTATTATTTTATGGGTTCATGATATTTGTACATTTTTAAACAAGCACTTGTCTCCAGTATTTTATGAATTATTTTTATGATTTCAGAATTACTGAATGATGGAAAATTGTTTCATAGTGCGATACAAAATTTTTTATCTGGCACTAATGAAAATAATTTAGTAATTGATTCAGCCATAGAGGGATGCTGGCATAGTTTGAATTCAGTCCTTCCTAATGTTTCTGATGTTAAAGTATTGGAGAGTCATGTAATACATGAAAGACTATTTTACCATGGTATCATTGACTGTGTTGCCTCTTTCAAGTAAGTATTATTAATAATACAAATAATAATTTTTTTGATCCACGTGTATCTAAGATAGTGGCGCATGGTAGGCCTTAATAACAACCATATTAATGATAATTATGACAATTTTATTTTTGTTATTACTATCACTATAAAACTACATAAATATACATATTAATTTGTTATAAAAAAATTTAAACCATCTCTGTACTGCATTCATAATTACTCATAATTATTTGGGTTGATGTTAATACATATCTGAATATTGTTCTAATTGCATTACTCTGTTAGCCAATTAAAAGAAAAAAATTAGATGTATACTAAAGCAATGTATATTATCTAATGTCTGTTTTTCCTTGTTCACCTTCTGTATCTTAATACTACTGATAAAACTGTAACAAACTTGTCTTTTGTGTGTGTGTGTGTATATATAAAGAAACTTCAACAATATATATTTATTTATTTATATAAAATATAATTCTTTGTTGACTTTGAGTATAATATTTAGCACCTTTGAATCAACTGTTCAGCTTATTGTTAGAATTAAATGAATTTAATTCTTTTTTTCAGAGGTAAACCTCTTTTGATTGAATGGAAAAAGTCAAACAAACAGAAAACTGCCCTAAGGAGTACTTATGATGCTCCTTTGCAAGTGGCAGCATATCTTGGAGCTTTAAATTTTGATTTAAACTACAATTTCAAGGTAGTTTGATTTTTTATGACAGGCTATACCTCTAGTCATTTTACGTGTTCACTGAAAATCTTGTGGGATAATTTCAAACTCATTAAATAATTCAAACTCTTTAATGGCATTATTTAATAAATTATAAATTAAATGTTTGCTATGTGTATTTACACCTGAATTATTGAGAAAATGTAATGCATTGCAATTTGTCGTTATACATAATCACCTCATCAACTGCCTCGCTGCAACCAGAATGGTGACAACATCATGGAAGGTTATGGTAGTTACTATTGGTCGAGATAAGTTTCTAATCTTCTTTTGTCATAAGTTGGTCGAAATCTAATTAAAATCTATTCTAAACTTTATAACCCAACAAAATGAAAACTAATAACTGATCTGTTAGTATTTTTTGTGAGGTTGAACATATGTTAAAAGACACTTGCTGTTTGTATTCATTGTAGAACATTTCTATGATGTAATACTTTTTTTATTTTAGCTCCTCCAACGTAAAATGATGAGAGGAATGTTGCTTTCTTATTCTGTAGTGCTTACTTATACCATTAATAATATGACATCTAAACATCTTATTGATGTACAAAATTTAGTTTTGTTGTCACATGTTTTTGTAAAATTCCCATCGTCAGCGAAGCCAGACTACATCTCTGCTATTCAACTGATGGTGGATTGATGTACCTCTATTGGTACTTGAAAATTCAACTATCAAATTTATAATTGGTTGAAAGTACATCTTTTTAAAAATCTTGATTTTGATTTGTTGGCAGTCCAATCTTTATGATAATTTGATTTATTGTATTATGAAGACTTCTCTATGACAAACTGAATGGATTTTTCTGCTTATTTCTTGTAGGTGTCTGGTGGTGTGGTGGTAGTGGCTTATACTGATGGTTCACCAGCTCATGTTCACTTCATGTCTCAGTCAGAATGTTTAAGATATTGGCAAATGTGGCTTGAAAGACTAAAGTTGTTTTGGAATGAAAATGACAAACTAGAAAGTAGGAAAATCTCTTTTTCTACAAAGACCTGACTTTTGTAATTTGAGAGGCAGCTTATAAAAACAGAAAATTGCAGTGTCATTTACTACTTAGATTTCGTTACAATATATTGAAATAAACAAAGATCTGCCTTCATGTTCCTATTTTGATTATTTTTTGTTATTTACTTTTTAATTTTTTGATTATTTTCTCTTTCTGCATTGGTTTAATACTTCGGCTGTAATATTTCTCAAATCTTTACAGTTGTTATTTACATTAAAATGAATTGATTGAAAAATCATTTTATATGAGCTGTATCATTTTGATGTTATGTAAATTTGTACATCATAAAAATTATGTATCAATAAATATATTTACCTAGAATTTCAGTGTTTTTGATTGTAGGAAAAGCAAAAATTAATTCCTGTGTTCAACACAAACATGCAACATAATAAATTGTCTTGATGAACAATGGTAAAAATTGCAGTAAAGCTTACAAGTATGTTACATCATCAATGATGCCTGGAAGACTGGCTCATCAAAAGACGAAAACATGTAAAAAACAAAGAATGATGCAGTCAGTAAACTTTTCAAATTAGGTAGAAAAAATCTTTCAGAAATTTAACTAATCTTAAATTCTGTAACAAATTGTAAGTTGTCTTCTGGGTGTAAATGATACTCTGTTAAATTAAAGATGAAGTCAGGAAAGATGGACAAGGATATCCCAATAATAATCAGGAATCCATTAAACAATGAATTAAATAAAGGTTTAAAGGTTCTTGAGGGGAAGATGAAAAGAAAAATTCACATTAGAGGAAAGAAATATTTTAGGTTCATTAAATTTGGACAAATTGAAAAGTCAGTGAACATTCCTATTTCACAGGTTACACTATTACTTCCTAATCTCCTTGAATTTTTTTCATTATTTTTCCCTTCCCAAGAGTGTATGTCTCTGATATTCCCATTCAGGTTTACTTCTGATTGATTTTTTTAGCCATCCCATATGCTATGTTCCCTCAATATTCTCGTCTGTTCTAAGACACTTCTTTGAAGCTACCATTAAGTTTTATTACTATTGTCTGTGCATCTCTCTATTGTAACTGACATTGTTCCATTTTGTTAAAACTTTTCCATTTGATTAAAGATTTATTGCTTTGTGTTTCTATTTGTACCTCCTCCTCTTCCAGTCCTACAGTGTAAACCATATGTCTCTCTGGCTATGCACCATCAACTTAACTTGCATGAATTTTGTAGAGTTGCACAATTATTTTTCTCATATCACCATTTACGTTGTAAAAGCTGTTCCTTATTGTTTTATGTTTATGCTTCACCTAAGCACAGGAAATAGCAAATGAAACAAATTGTTTTATAAGTCTCTGATCTTGGATGTTCAGCTTGTGACCCTCTCATTATAATGAAATTAATCTGTCATCAATTGGTTTATTCAGAAAGTTTATTATTTTACATTACAATCCTTCTCCTATTTCTTCTGTTGGATCTTAAGTTATCAATTTCAGTCAGGAGGAGGTGAATTGTGAAGGAGCAATATAATGTGTCGAGGAGATAGTGTGTTTCAACACCATTCATGCCAGTAGCACACCATTTTTGTAGAATTCACAATCTCTAAAACTTGTAATTAAATTGTAAGGAATTAACTCTTACAAAGTTCTGATTAAGGGTGAGAATCACTGAAAACAGATATAATTCCAAGAAAGTAAGAGGAAATAATTTACAAGAATATAAATACAAAAATCTGTATTTTATATAGTTTTCTTCTTCAAGACAATAACTATATTTTAATGCTTTTTTTCATCCAAATATAAAACTAATACATTTCAACCTAAATTTAGGTCTCCTTCAAATGCCAATAATGAATAAACAAAATATTTATGAATGACAATGTAACAACTGTAGAATAAAATATTTATTTTCGCATAATTTTTTAAATCCTGAAGGAATATTCACTGTAATACTCCTCATTGAAAAATTGGTTTCCACATGATTCTGACTCACGTTGATAATTATATTGTTCACATACCTTCAGACGGCAGATAATTGATGTGTTAAAATGTGACTACCAGCAGCAACTCATCTCTTTGCTAGAAGGTTTAAGGAAAAGATACAAAGTGCGTATTTTTTTAAAAATTTGTTTAGTTCATCTAGGAAGTGTATATAATGAATTGAGTGTATAGGAGTATTCAGGCAGGTTATTTACTCTTGCAATTAAACAGACCCTTAAACTATGGATTATGTTATAGGCTTCCAGCGCTGACTACTTTCTAAATAATGAGGTAATTATGTAACTCTTCAAATAGGGCATTAAGAAGGAATGAAACAACCTATGTAATGATGATTCCTCAAGATTTGAAAGGTTGGGAGAAATGTGTTTTCAAAAATAATATTATTAGCTGGAATTTAATTAATAAAACATTGCTATGTTCCATTAAGTGTGTGTTGTTAGTTTGAGTGCTCCAAAATTAAGTATTAAAAAATGACAAAGAGATCTTGACTTATGAAAGATTCATATTGAAATCTAAAAACTGACTTATTACAATTTAAAAGTTTGTTTTCTTTAATACAAACAAATAGCTTTCTCAAGTGTTGGATTATTTCATTCAAAGAAAACTTATTTTCATAAGCAAAAGGGAAAATAAATGATATTAAATTTAGTTAGATTGATTTTTGATATGATAATATCCAAAGTGATATTATGTTTCATTGGATTTACAACAGATAACTTCATGAAGAGACAGAATATTCAGGAAAATTATTGAAGACTGTTGCATACAAAAATTTTGTCAAGTGATTACCACGTATCTTTATTTTCAACCTTTGACCCTTAGGTGATTTTTGGCTAAGATTTAATTATCGTCAATACAAAGACACATGTTTTGCTTAAACTTTTGCTCAATTAAATATTTTGTTGAATACTAAATATTATAAGAAATAACATACTAAAAATTTTGCTTAACAATGTAATAAGTAATTTCAGATAACTTGGTTTCGTAATCTTCAAATATTTTAAATTTTCATATTGATAAATTTTTTTAAATAATTCATTTATTAAGTAGTCAACTCTTTTATGCAATCTGACCTGTATTTTACAGGATCAGAGTAGATGGTATATTGTTTCTTTTTCAATCCCATGTGGATATCCATCACTCTTAATTTTCTGTATCTTTTATAAATATATATTGAACTTTTCATGAATATAATAAAAAATTTAAAAACACATGGAAAAGTTACTACAAAGTAAAAGATGGTAATGACAGATTTTATATTATGTAAATGATATTATTAAACTGAATCTTTTCAAAGCAGATGGTAAAAATTTCTAATTGTACCCTTAATGATTTTAATGAAAATGATCATTTATCTTTAATAAATAGCCTTTCAATTTAAAAGATAATCTTTTTTAACTTGTCCCACTCAATGTTCATCAACTGTAACAGAAAATAATTAATGTTAAATTTTATTATTTTTGTGAAGACCATAATATTTTTACTTTTTTGCAACAATTTTTTATTTATATCTTTTTGTAACTAATTTATGAAGATATTTTTACAATTTTTATACAGAACAATACTAACTCACCATACCATTTAGTTATGGAAATTAGAATTATATAAATCATAATTCAGAGAAGACAGAAAATATTCATTTTTGAATTAAAAAAAGAACAACTTTACACAACAAAAATAATTATTAATTTCATTACAAACGTTAAACAGCCCTGAAAATTTCAAGTTTTTTCACAGAACAGTTAAATTAATACTGAAAAATGTAGTTTTGAGGAAAATGTAATTGAAATTTATTTTTCCTACATTATTACGCTAGCAACTCTCCCTGTTCTTTTCTTCATATATTGAATCTGAATATACAGCTCCATACAATAGTTTAATATTACAATGCTTCTCCAATTCAATTATCTTAAATCAACACTTCAGCACCTACAATATTCTTCACTTTATGAAAAATTTATTAATGTTCAATGCTGCTGATGATTGTCGCACAGTCAATTCTGACTTTTATTTAAACATTTATTAGAAAAGTGTCAATTTCTCACTTTTTATATACTCTACTTGATTACCCTGTGAGATTAACAATATAAAAAACTAGCAAATACAAATCCTCACTTTTATTCCCAACAAAAACACACAACACTGATGATCTAATAAACAAAATAAGCTTACAAATAAACTTAAACAATTGAAGGACATGCTGCCAACTGTATGAGCATATTAGTAAATGAAATTTGCTACTATGAATTATTAATACTATAATTTTTGTTATAAGATAAGGAAATTTCCATTACTACTAAAAGTGAGTGTGGCATTGGCTTGATGATGAACACAAGCTGTCATATTTTAAAGTAATTTGAAATGTCAGATGATTGTCATAAATTTTTGTGGAAGTGTTTTTATGGCAATTCAAGGGTGTTTCATAGCTATTCAAAATTGCTATAATCCCAAAAACAAAAGTTTTCAAGGGAAGCATTGACATACCACATTAAAGAATTTATTGATTTTAATAAAAGAAGTTAGTATTTGTTTCAATTTCCCATTGAATATTTTTTTCTTAAAAATAATTCTAGTTAATATAAAATGAAATTAAATAATATTAAATTCTTGAAAACTTAATTAGGACATAGTTGTAGTACTGTTAATACAAACAGATTAAATTGTAAATTATTTTCATTCATGCTTTTATTATTTATTATGTTTTATAATAGTTCATTTCTACCTGTACTCGAACTTGACATGGTTGTGAAAATCATCTTTGTAGTTCAATAATCGCCTGGATTTTCTCCAGTTTTCCTTTAAGTAGAGATAGATTTGTATAAAGGTCCACTGGGCTAGAGCGAATGAGTAGGAGTGTCATTAATGTTGTTATCATTAATCTCAAGTTTTGAGTAACTTTAATAGTTTCAATATTTTTAGAAATAATAAATTAATAACAGTGTGCATTTGTTATATAAAATATTTTAGAAAGAATTAAATTCACCACTGCATTTGGGCCCTTCATTGGAATTGATTGGATAGTCCCTTGCTTGCCTCTGGAGATTCTTCTAACTAAAAGAGTTCACTGTTTGTCAAGGAAAATTAGTTTATTGCCCCCCATGCAGTCATCTACAATTTGTAAATGTTTTTGTCAATAAGATTTATTTACTTGCATCACAGACTAGAGACTTTAGTTACAAGAGATATTGCCAATCCAGTATGCTGTAAAAATGCAGTAGAAGACATTTAGAAAATAGTGACATAATCTGAAAGAAGTAAACTCAAACAAATTTTTTATCACACTATATAAACTACAGAGGGCTGAGGTAATGTTTCATAAAAAAAGAGAGTGTAACCAAAACAAAATTTAACATTAACACTATTTCAATATGTTGGTAAGGAGGAGAATTTGCCCAAGAGACATATCTTCTTACTGTTGTTTAGCTGGTAACTATTGTTTCATAAATTTATAAATTATAAATTTATAAATTTATTGTCAAAAAAACAGTACAAACTGCGTATGACTACATGGAGGACAATAAACTAATTTACTCACTAGAAGCAAGCAAGGGATCATCCCATCAATTCTGATCAAGGGCCCTAAGGTGGATTCATGTGCAATATTTCTAATGAGTGATCTTCAGTTCAATAAAAAATAAAAACCTTTAAAAAACAAGCTTTTATTCATACCATGTACTAAAAACGAATAAAATAATTTTAGGTTGGTATTAAGGTAATGCAATGCCAAATGCTCATGGCTCCATACGTATTTCACATTAGTAGATCTAATAAAATTATACGTTTATCGCTGACTTTATCACTGAAAATGATTTTAATATTTTATGTTGAATTGTATGTCTTCAAATAGCTAATTGTGCAAATTATACAGAAAATACATACTTCGGCAAGTACTTACCAACCGATCACTCTCTTATGAAATTAATTGGTATCTACTTGTATGTAGTGGTATCTACACACCACAAGCTTCTTGAATGCAAATAATTTAACATAAAATCATTCTTATGTAAATAAGCAGTCAGTGAAATATCCTACTTCTTAAGAAATGAAAGAAATTTTTTTTCTCATGATAATATAATACTTATTCTTTTATTGTGGCTACTTTACTGCTTTTTTCTGTTTGTTACATGCTGTTAATGACTCTAAATTCCAATACAGATTTTCTAGAGCAATTTTGCTGTATTCTTGACGAATCTTAGGATCTTCGTGTTTCTCTATCATTAAACGCACATGAACACACAAGAAAACTTCTTGAAAGAAACGTGAGATGAATCCTGCATCATCTTTCATTATTTTATGAATAATCTCTATGTCGTTAGCAGCATTTTTCATTTCATTCTGCAGGAGCTGTTCCTCTTCTTTCAAACATAACATTTTGTCACCAATTTTCTCAAGATCCTTCAAGCAGTGAATTTCATTTTTCTTAATATCATAGTTAGATTTCTTTAATTCTGAAACCATGAATCTCATCCTCAATCGAACATCATCATTGATTTTTCTTGACTGGATGTAAAGAATTTGTAAGTCATTAATAATTTTCATGAAATATTGTTCTAATTCACTGTGAATATCTGCAGCAAGAATCTGCTGCTTATGCAATATATGCCTTTTCCAAATTCTCGTTATTTCGTCAATTTCCTTAACCAATTCTAGTTCGAGTTTGACGTATTTGGCTAATGGATCGATTCCCAGCCAATATTTAATTCTGTTAATGGAAATAGATGATATAATTATCAGAATAGAAGCAAAAATAATAACGACACGCTCACTCTCGGCGATAAGCTTCAGCACACACTGCACAGAAAACCGTGAGACTTGTGTTGATGAATTTACTGCTGACTTTCTGATTTTTTGTTTCTGGGAAGTCGCACTGATGTTCTCAATTAATGGTTTTTCGATGTTCCCATAGTGCCCACTAAAGAAATTATGTCCAGTTGTAAACTTAGAATATTTGTCACTGTTTACTAAATTTTCTGTTTCGTTTTTCGAGTTAATGAGATTTCGTGTAACGGAAGATTTATTTTGTGCTTCCTTTTTTTCAGATTTTGACGAAGTGTGCTCTTTTTTATTCCAAACAGGAATATATTCAAAATCTTCAGAAGATGTAGAATTAAATTTGAATGTATGTATCGTTGAAGCGTATATTATTCCTTCACACGAATCCCACACTATACAGAGTATGCCAAGTAAAAGCAACGCTGCTACATACGTCGAGAAAATTACTGTCTTCATTTTTTGCTGATTTATTTTCCATTTCTCGGCATCACTCTCTGCGAGTAAAATGTTGTCGTGAAACAACTGCCAATAGCTTAGTTTATTGTTTTGGACAGTGGCGTAGCTAGGTTCTCGGGGTCGGAGCATGGGTTACTCCATCTCAAAAATTTTAGACGGCACTATGGACTAAACGTAAAACAACTTTTAAAGGACAATTTAAAGAACAAAGGCTAAAATTTAATACAAATTAAAACCCCAATTCTCTTGATATAAAGAAAATAGTTCTTCAATCCATATCCATACTAATATATAAAAGCGTAACGCGAAAGTATGTCAGTCTGTTTGCTACATAATCATGACTAAACCACTGAATCGATCGTGATTAAATTTAGCAAGGAAATAGTTTAGATATCCAGACATAGACTAACTTTTATTTTTTTAATGTGTGATAATAGAGATAGAAAATGATTTTGACCACAAATGTCGATGAAATCGGGAAAGAAGAGAGGTACATGCGCTTACGCCGCCTAAACGGTTAGAGATAGGTGACTATTAGCAATATTGTTTGCCTGTGTGTTCTACAAAAACGTCCCGGAAAGCAAATGTATATCTACAAATGTTTACCTCCATTATCGAAAAACGTTTTTTTAAAATAGGAGTGTTAAAATATTTCAATTTAAGAAGAAGAAAATCAATCATCATCAAATTTAATAGTTATTTTTGTTTTGTACTATTTACGAAGATTAAAAGCATGTTTAAATCGTAAAATTTGGACGAATGGTTCAGATTTTAAAAGCGTTTTAATGAAATGGTGCAGCCACGCATCCGTCTTTGTGTCATGCCTCAGAAGCGAAAATTCGACATGTGGGTTCGTTGGTTTGCCAAGTACAAAAAAATCCGGGTAATCAGCTAGTATTAAATTTATATTTTTATATATCTTATATAAACTTGGGATTTGAAGACATATTTTCTTGATTTAATATCGGCAAAGATATCATCGATTATATCAGCGTTAATTGGTCGTGGCCTTTCATTTTCCTTGGTTCGATACCCCGCTTGGCTGAACTGGGCGAGTATTCAGCTAGGATTTCTCTCATCGACTCCAGACCAATGTCGGTTCGGATCCAATTACTTCGTCCAATAATATGATTAGATGGAAGAGCAGGCCTGATGACTTGGACCACGCTACATCAAAAAAATAGTAGTAAGTAAATAGACTATATATCCAAACCACTTAAGCGTTCTTGAGTCGTAGGACATCCAAGAATAGTAGAGTTCACCAGTGTGGAATTGATGTCCACCAGCGGAATTTTGTTAATAAGTAGATAAATGAATAAAAACTTTTGATGTGTGTTCAGAAGGGTTTCAATAAAAAATGTTAAAAAGGAATTTTGACCCCAGGGGTTAGGAGCCACTCTTCTTTTGGGACTAGCGATTTTGAAATTCAAAATGCCCCGGGGTCGATGTGACAATTGATTCGAAACAAAAATGTTCTTTATACTTCTTTTGGAAAGTCCACATTTTTCGAGCAACATTCGGTTGAATTTATTAATTTTACTGCAAGAAAAATCATGTATTCAATTGTTTTTTTGGTAATTAAACCACAAAGTTACGCGAGACATAAGGAAACAACAAATGAAGGTTATAAAACGGCAAATAATTTCAGTTTTGTTTTTCATTTCTGTAGATTAAATTTTAACATAATTATAGCCACGAGAGGATTTAGGTATTGGCAATATAGATAATTCCCTAAGGCGCCAAAAGAAATTAACGGAAAAATATAACATCTGGAAAAAAGTTTGTTTTCTAAATGTGTTGCTATTTTTTAAATTTTCTCTAAAAAATAATTTTCAAGATTACTAAAGATTTCCTACGATTTTAAAACTAAATTATACTACCCAAATTTCTCAATAACAACTAATAAAACATTATGTATATGGATTTTGCTTCTTTTTTATCCTAGCGAAAATGCTTCATTGTGGATTTTGGCTGCAAAAGAGTTCTTTACTATTTCCTCACCCCTTCTCTTAATTATCTTTTTCTCCATTTCGTCCAGGAAGTCAACTTTTAAGCGCGACGGGCATTCTGTCGGCCAGTCAATCGTTGTCTTCTTTGATTGTTGAGGACATTCATTCAATTCGTTTTTCACCATTCGCTTGAAAAACATATTTGAACTGAGCGTACAGAGTTTACTGAAGTTATTTTAAAATGCGCTTTCAAAAATAATGATATTTGTAAGTTAGCTGAGTTCCCGCTGCCCGCTTGTTCACGTGAAATTTTTGATATTTGTATACAACTTTCTTTTCTAAATCGCCATTGATGTATGAAAGAGAAAACCTACAACGAATTTCCAAAAAAATCTTACCCACCTTACAGAACGTCTGAGCGGAATTTCGAAGTTATTCGTCATCCTATGTCCTCGCTCCGCGACTGATACTTAAAACACTTGAAATTAATTTAAAAAAATCTATATTGAATTTCAGAAAGAAACATGTTCGGACAACTCTGTCAGCCCTGTATCTGCGATTCTTTTTTACGCAATGACTGATAAAGAGAAGGAAAGAAAAGTAGATGGTAATTTTGAATTTGAATGTTGAACAATTTACTATTACACCGGGATTGGTTAAGGTTCCTAGGGACCAGAAGTAACCTAATTCGCATGTTTCTACATCTATGGATAGGGAAAGTTTGGGGAGACTTCCAAGATCATAACTTTAAAGCATTCATTGAGTTCTTTATTGTGAAATTTAGCATGGGAGAAGACAGGTAGGAAGGAAGGGATATATCGCATGAAGGTCGTTCATTCTGATATTGAGAGAAGTAGTAGTTTCTCCTCGTAGAAACTGGGTAAAAAATGCATGTTAGAATAGAGTTTGTAGAGAAGCATTCGCTGGATCGACGTATTTTGTAGATGTATTGAGTAAGTGGACTTGTAATTGACGTCATTGAATTATGAACAGAATATAGAAGAATCGCTTATATCTACGTGAAAGCCGAAACAGTTGATCAGAATACAAAATGTCCCAGAACTCCACGTAAGAAATTGGAGGAATGATCATGACTTTGAGTCCGTAAGTAAGCTAAGAACTCATTAAGTCTATAGGTACGCAAAACGTGAATATATTTAGAAAAACTTAAAATTCGTATCAGTGTCTGAATTTAACCAACGCTTTAGAATGACGTCTGTAAAAAGACAGACATAATAATACAAAAACTTATTATGAGAAAAAGTCGGTATTTATATTACTACAGTTATTTGTCATTATTTTTGCTTAGTTGTTATTATGCAGTTTAGAAAGTCGTCGTTGATAAGCTTATGATATTTCTAACATTACTTAAAAATAATCACTATCTATGCTTTATCTGCCATAAACTATACTAATAAATGTTTTAAAAGCACCAGATTTATCATTACGTAACGCAGAATCATACGAGAAAGACTGGACAGTCCGCGAATGCTTGTTATTGTGTGAAAATACTCCACTTATTGCTGACATGTATTTGTTACTAACAAGTTAGCAAAATCTTTGTGAAACGATTGTAATAAATTACTTGCAATTACAAGTATTGTTCGTGACCATGCATTGCGAACAATACTTGTACTTTTGTGAAACGGACCCCTGGTGGCGGATCCTAGACCTTTTTTGTGGGGGTGGGGGTGCTCAGATCTCCAGAGTATGAGGATATGGAAATTTCTGTGCATTTAAGTCAATACAAATTAAGGCGATTTCAGATTCCGTAAGAATACGTTTATATCACTCAACGCCTACACACCTACACAAACCGAACATTTTTGTACGTACAAAATAGAATAAAATTTTACTTTTTACTTCGAGGGAAAAAGGATATTGGAGCCCGAAAACCCCCACCCCTAAATCCGTCACTGGAGTTCATTGACGACTTCGCAACAAAGAGGGCCTAGAGAGTTCTATTTTATATGTATAAAATAAAATTTACTCTCGATATGATTGTAAAGAAATGTTTTCTAAACTCCAACATATAAAAGAAATTTCCGAGGTCATGGCATCATAAAATTTAAATGAATTTAATCCCGAGTCTAACATACAAACAAACAAAAATTATATTCACTAAATAAGTTGCTTAGTAAGACATTTTACTGATCAATTTTTTTGAAAAGACATGGAATATGACACTTAAATTATAGTAAATAATAATAATAATAATGCCCACAGTCCCTTTAAGTCGTCTACACGCTTCCCCCTTTTTTCTATTACTTGCTGCACATATCAGCTCACTTGAATGATGGAAAAATGTCACAGAAATGCACTGCCGCCTACTGATTATATTCTGTGTACGCCGGTGTAGTGTTGCTCGAGTCATCTGATGACACCAGCATGTAGGGTAGATTTATTTATTATCAAATTAAAAGTAAAAAAGATGAAAAGTACCCAGGAAATGAAATTGTACGACAAAATATTAGTGATTAATCAATTTAATAGTTTCTATGAGAAAAATTCTAAGAAAAAGGATTCGAATTATCAATAGGACGATTGAGAATTGCGTTGGATGTTTAGAAGTTTTTAGTATGCGTGTTGTCATGTACTGTCTTCACTGCCTTTTTCCAATTAAACATGACATTTGTCGAATACCTGGGTAACGCAACGTTCCATTGTAACATTGATGTGGCATTAAAAAAATTTAACATGAGTCAAAGTTTCAAACTGTAGCCACTTTATGAAACTGTTAACTTTTTAAATGTACCCTTAAATTTTCATTGCTGTAGGTTAAATAAATTTCTACGGAAAATGATAAATTAACTTATTTTATTCATTTAAAAAAATCTTGATAAAGTATCATTGAGAATTAATTTTCTCAATTAATTTTCAGAGTATTATGTTTCATTCCCGTATTGTAATTTCTTAATATTGTGTTATTATATGTTATATATTTAAATGTTATAATTTCAGTACTATTTATATATTGTATCTTAGTATGTAATATTGTTCGGTGTTAGATTTATTATTATTATTTTTATTATTTTGAAACTTTAATGATCTATTCTGTGACTTCCAGTAACCGCACTTTTTGAGAAAAAAAAGTATGTCAAAAATATTTAATTTTTGCAAAGGTTCATTGTATTAGACTAAACGATTCAAAAATGTACATTCTTCTCGAATCGATTAGTGAAAATTTACGTACAAATTAAATCAGTAATAACCAGTTAAGTTACGGTTAATATGAATAAACAGGTAACTCCAATACAAATTTTCTAAAAAAGCAAGTTACGTGCATATATAAGAGTATTAGTTTAAGAATTTAGATAAATAGCGTAAAATAATCAATACGCGTTGACCTTAGTTTTTATTTATTATTAAAAGCAGGCAACTATTTTTATTCATTTTTCTTCGTAAAACATCATTAATTTTTTTAGTTTATTATGTAAAAACGTAGTTTTTCATCTCAGCTATGAAGTATTGTAATAGAACATAATATCAAAGTCACTTGTCAAAGTTATATCAGAAATACGTTTTGGAAACTTGTTACAACCGTAACTTGAAAAAAAAATGTAGACATACGTGGTAGTTACCGGAAGCCACAGTATTTATTGTTAGATTTAGGTATAATGGCGGAAGAACATCTTTTAATATCAAATAAAAAAGTTCAATTCAGAAGTCGATAGAGTTACTATTGAAGCCATCTTAAACAATTGTCATGCTCGGATCATCCCGTCAGAACGTAATAGCCTCGATGCACTTTCGATTTGGAGGCCCAAACAACAAAATGTGGAAGGGGTGAAGTCATCTGTAGTAGCGGTGTGGGTGGAGAGGGGGGAGAATAATCACCGATGCGACACGCGCTGGGCGGATGCGTGGGCGCGCGTAGCCAGTCCACACCTGCTCCCGTGCTACCACGCATTGCTACTCGGCGTGACCCCGCTACGGTGTGCCGCGTCAAGCTAGTGTCAGACTCACGCACCCAAGCAGAGACAAGTGCTCACTATACGTATGCACACTACGGAATGAGGCAAGAGATAGGACTCTATAACGCCAGGATCTAAACAAGGGATACAAACACATTAATACGCTCCACGGATTGTGACGCATGATCTCAACAACGGAAAGAGACAACTGAAAACAGTTTTGACAGTTGAAGATGGGAATGAAACAATTGTTCAATAAACGTGAATAAGAAGAAAATGGACAGAGAGTGAGTGGTCACATTAGGACTGACAATTATTGCGTAGTGTTGATAAATGTTCTCTAGAATCTTACAAGTTCTTGAGGGGGTTCTTGAGAGGAAAAAATAATAAATTGTGAACTAAGAGTCCACGAAGAGTGTTTTGACCCGGAAAGACGATAGTGAAAAGTCGTGACTTCCTATTCATTTGTTATGAATTGAGAAGTGATCCCGCAAATATTGTAACGAGAGAAAGAGTGAACTCGATTACATAGCGAAGAAACTGATCGCGAGACAGAAAAAAGTGGAATTATTTCATCATTGCTCTGCCAACTAAGAGATTAAAGTGAAGTTAATATTGGTGGAATATATTATACGGTAGATGAGTCATTTCAAACTGAAAACCAGGAAAGCACCAGAACAAAGTAGATGGTCTTCCATACGGAAATAACGTACTCTGTGGGTGATTCATCTAAAAGTGACACTTCGATCAGTAAGAAGAGGAACAACCACATTGGAATCCCTTGCAGTGGTCATACTCATGAATGGAGAACATTGAGAAGCAAACATTTAATCACACCGCATTTGCTTTATTTAATTGATTCAGAGAGAAAATAAACTGCCATCACTTCCCTACCAAGAGTAAAAAAACTGAAGGATACGTACCGGCGTATAAACGCATCAAAGAGTTTCTCACTATCCATTTTACTCCCATAATTTATGAAGTAACAGAAGTCTTTTAATTGGCATCAGTCCAATGATTGATTGATCACGACAATATTTTCTGTGACGTGAAGATCGAGACAAGTGATGCTAACATTAATAAACGTTGTATTGTGACGTACGATCAAAACAAAAGGAAGAGACAACTGTTCATAACACAAGAATGAGACCATGCTCAATACACGGGAATGAGAAGAAAATGGACATGAAAATGAAGTACGTCTAGAGTTCAAGTAAAGAATCGCGAAAAACGAATACTTCACAAAACACTTACCAACATTCTTTAATTGTGTCGGGTTTCAGACGTCCACCCCTCTCCTCCCATCCCCATCAACGTATACGCCGACGTCGTGCTCTTATCAGTACAGTGAAGCGCACCCCCTCCTCTTTGCCCCTTATCGAAGTTGCGAGGGGAAGCAGCAGGTCAGCTGCCGCTGCAGTCAGCATTTCGCTCGCGGCTCGTGTGCGCTCCTCGCTTGCCGGCTATCACCATACTCCAATTTGTCATTGACACGGGGATAATAGTGATTCGTTCCACTGTGTTCGTGTGGTAAAATTCTCAGGATAACTGAATATCAGAAACTGAAACAGTGATTTTTATGCATAGTCTCAAGATCCCCACACTTAATAAGATTTTCGCTTTTGTAATTGCCACGGGAAAAATAGTGCTTCATTTCACAGAGTTCTCATAGAAATAAAATATACGAATCTGAACCAGTGATTTCTACGCAGGAGAACAACTACATTGTGAGAAAGCGTGATTTTCGTGTGGTGGTGGTTTTGCGCGGTGTTATCATTAACAGCGACTCAATATTTCATTCATCAGTGCCAACTTGAAGAGACGTGAAGATCTCCATCCGAGTGATCAGCATCTTCATTCAGACAGAGCTCCAGAGAAATCGAAGTCATCATGTCTTTCTCTCTGCCTCCTCTCTTCATCTCAATCCATGGGTGAGTGAATACACGTGCAACGAATTCTTGGATGAACAGAATTTTAAGGGAAAATGAATTTCAGGTAAATTTTCTGCTTTGACGTCTAGTAATAGAGAAGCACTTCCAAATTTGGTAGTGCCGGAGCTTTCCCGTCGGAACAGTATAAAGAAGCCAACCCTCCCTATTAGTACTGAGCAGTCTTCAAGTAATCTTAAATGCAAAATGTTAAGAGTTCAGGCTGTATGAACTCTAATTTAGGTACATAGACCTTTTAGATTGTTGTTTATTATATGTTTATTATAAGTTTTTCAAACTTGATATAAACTACACAACCACTATAGGGTCCACTGTTCAAAAGGGAACGTCGCTTCCACGAGCTTCCATTCCACTACTTCCCAGTATGTACTCATTGAGGCACAAGAGTGTATCAAAAGCCTCCACGGAGCCAACCATTCACGGGCCATATTATAGGCGTAAGATTCAAAAGTATGGGTTTTCATTAATATAACTCCGTAATATAAATAGACAAGACGTGTTAGTGGCATGATCCAACCACACAAATGTGGACATAAAACTATTATGGGAAACCAGGATATACCAGTTTGACCAGAAATAATTTGTTCTTAATGTCGCCAACGTTTCGGCCATTTATTTTAATTATTCTCAGAATAGATTAAAACACCTCACGTAGTTGAACATTAAGTAGTTGTCTTGCTTTTATGGATATGGGATATAATGAGTTGAGGGGTAACATTTAAAGTTTTTTTAAGCTAGCCCTGATGATGACCAAAATAAATGCTCGAAACGCTGGTGTGATTATGTTTTTTTTTTATTTCTGGACAGACTGCAATATTCTGGTTCTCCACATAATTATAATGGTCAGTAGATTTTCATCTTTCAAGCTACTAATTTATGCTATTTATAACTGTATACATTTTGTGTAATGATTATGATCAGCCCAGAGCGAGTATAGTGAATATGACCAACACAGCGAGAAATTAGGATCGCAGGCTCCTGCGCAACATATCACATAATAATGGTTTGTATTATTACGCAGAAATGTTCTAGCATTTTTTGTACAGACTCATACGCACGCAAGCTGTCAAAGGTCACCAGCTTATTCTTTATCACAATGAATCAAGGGGAACCCCAAAACCATAACTTTTGGCACACCTTGGTTCGTGATCTTCGATCGTTGGAAGGTTGGACTCATGGAGATTCATAATGTACACTACTCCGGAACCACACGAGATATATTTTTTTAGAAAATTGAGGTAATTTCCCATTATGTGTTGTTGGAATGTTGTACGACGTGATGATGTGAACGATCGTTTAATATGACAGGTTCACCTTCAGGGATAGAACCTGAAAGTGTACCAGATCAAAGGTTTTTCCTAGAGTGACTGGAAATTTTCTCAATGGAGATTTCCTTACTTCCCATACTAATATTTTTTCCGTAATGAATGTTTACAGAAGAACGTGGAGAAGATATGTGATAACCATATGAGGATGGCGATGAGTCAGGAATCGAACACCGATTGTCCTCCCTTGATCGCACGGGGTGTCACGGTCAACAACCCTTCATTCATAGCAGGAGGGCCCGGGTTCGATTCCCAGATCGTCACCATTTCCATATGGTTTCAGTTATCACAGTACAGCGGTAAATACAAAAACAAGGTTGAACACAATGATCTGAACAGACACACAATAATCTAATAAAAACAGTTAAATATTTGTCAATAAATATCGCATAAGTCATATATAATAATTATTTTATCGTGCAGATAAACAGAATCTTGTCATTGAAACATCACGTGACAAACGTTAAATATATTAGGATGTCTACATTTTATTCTTGTCCAACTACTATGATCAGAAAAGTTCTCTACCTTGCACAGAGAAAGACAGATTTTTGTTTCAAAACTTGGAGAAGATTTTTTGAGGAACCTGTGGGATCTCGCAGAGAGTCTAAATATTTATGAGCGAAGCAACTGGAAAAATATGTTTTGTGATGTTAAGAATCTGGGAAAGGGAACTTCCAATTTCTTTCTTTCCTCTCATCTATAGGAATATATTTTTGTACATGTTCAATTGATTGCATAATTTAATAGATTTCTTTTATATTTGTAATAAATTTCACTAGTTCTTTTAGAGTCTTAAAAAACAATTGTGTTGTTTTAACATAATTTTATTGCGTTCAGCAGAATTTTAATTTGTCCAAGTCTTCTTGCAAGCGCAACCCCCTAATTTTATGTTATTATCCCCCGTGGTATAAGATAGAGCTGTTTCCTCCAGGACCTACATGTTTCCTTTTAATCGTGAGTCACTATAAAGACATTAAAACTAAGAAAAATAAATATGATACGAGAATGATTGATTGCTTATAGAAGTAACCGTTGAAACAGTATCGCGTATTACTCATTCTACGTATATTCAAAAGGAAACAAGCATGTTTACAGTTTAGATGTTTCTTGGAAACTGTTATGTATATTTTATTGTGTGTAATGTGTTGAGATGTTTTTTTGGTGTTGAAATATACAACTCTTCAACTAATAAAGCACTAGAAGAATATCATTTTCTTTTGGGTTTTTAACAGAATAATATGAGGAAGAAAAATCTCACAAACATCCACAGGAGATTGAATTTCGATGAATTGTTTAAGACCATTTACGTCACCAGGAGAAAGAAATTCGAAATATTTTACAGGTTTCTTTTTGAAGAGAAGTAGTACTCCCGACGAAATATTATGGAAAGATATGAACGAGCGATATTTTTATTATCTTTACCACAAGAATATATTAATAAAAATGATACATGTATTGTTAAAATAAATGTTCCAAACTGCGTATAATTAATTGGAGGACAAAGCTGCTGTATTTGCATATACCTAATGCCAATACATGCGTGTTTCATTAAAAGAACGTAATTGGCAGCAGAAATCCAAAAATACGAATAAGTACGAAATGGACTATGAGTTTATGTAATGTAACACTGAATTGTTTCCGAAATAAGGTCAGATAAAACTGTTTACAGTAAAAGCGAAGTATCGATCATCACTGTAAAAGAAGATGCGTCCCTCTTTGTGTAACCATAACACCCCCAGCGCGAGGGGAGATCAAAAGAGGAGTCATATTTCTTTGATCGATACCCCGTGGAGGGTGCACTGACTTTTTCAAAGGCTTCATACTTCCCCTCTTTTACTTCCACTACTTGAAGTCTTTTGAGTCACGTCTTTCAAGAACTGCAAGGCAGACTTCATTATTAACATCTCATTTTTGCTCTCTAATAAGCTGATACACACGTAACCGGGAGGGGGGGGCGAATTAGGGAATCCAGACCCCTCACGAAACTTTGTATAATGAAAATACTACAATGAACTCAATTCTGTTCATTAAAGTTTGTTCATTAACATCGTGAAATATACGACTGAATTTTTTAAATATTTAAGGACAAATAACTTGAGAAACAACATCAATAAATTTTTCGTGAAAACATTCCCCGAAATAAATTTCTGGCTACGAGTCTGCCAGAGGATGAGGCAATCAGTGAATTAGTTCCGTGCGTCCATGGAAAAATGACTCCAAGGAATATGCTTGGACAAAAAACAATAAAAAATCATTAAAATGTTCAATGTATCCGTTGTCCTTATTCTTCCAATAAATTGAGAGAAGTACTGAAATTATCATTTTTGTTGTATTTGCATCTACAATTTATATATTCACAAATATTTGTGATTCAACAATTCTTTTCGTTATTTTTCCACCCAGTGAACTGACACGTCTCAGACGAACAAAGGATAATTTTTTTTTTAATTACAGAAGATGTGCCATCATGTTTCTCGTAATCATGTGATGACAAGCTTGGGAACATTATTAACTACATTACTCTTATCTTTTACAATCCAGTTTGCTGGTTATTTTTTTCTCGCAAAAGATATTTCGTATAAATCTACGTAACTCCATCGTAGCCCGAGACTTTTTTCAGACATGGCGAATTTATGCATAGGCCCATGTCTAGGGACGGCAGTAATGTACATTAAATTAATTGTTACGATTAATTAGCAATATTTTTGGTATAATAAATTGATGACTAGGTGTTTGTTAAATTCTGTAAATATTCTGCAGATATACTTACAAGGAGTAAACTTCATTATTTTTAAGGGTGATAGGGTGTATGTCATGATTTTTCATGTGATGAACTCGCCACTACCTGTGGATCCTCTTGTAGAAATACCTTACTACATATACGACGAAATACGTACCTTAATACGTATATGATGAACTCCCTCATGCATCTAACACATAAGATATGCATGTTGCCACGCCAAAGCAGTAAACGCCATGTTGTATATGCCGTCGTCAAGACGAAGTATCAGAGACTCGAGATCCAAGATCAACATAATACGCACCGTCCGCAAGAGAGTCTCTACATACGACGCAAGAGAGTCTCTATATTGTAAACATTAGAAGACTCCATGAGACACATGGGCCACATGGACCAGCAAGCGTATGTCATCTATTTGTTAGGAAACTTCGAGAACACGGGTCAGTTTATTAAGAAGCTTCGAGAATGGGTTCAATNGTGTTACGTCGCTAACGTCGTCAGCTATTAAAGTTTAGTTTATAGCAACAGCTACGACGGTGAAATCAGTACGACGGGTTCTCTTGCCGAGTGAACATCGGGTCCGATAATAACCTCAACCAAGAAACCAAGCTCTGCGAAGTCGTCCGATCTGTGACAGAATTAATTCTATCTTCAAAAACCACGAGACTCTCTCTCACGGTCTACAGCAGAATTAATTATATCTCCAAAAGGCCACGAAGCGCCCTCTTACGATCAGCAGCGGAACTAATTCCACCATCCGACGACACGAGGTGCCATCTTACGATACCAAACAGAGGCTCAACCAGCAGCGCCACCACGTGCCGAGATACCGTACGTCAACGCTATCATCTAGCTACATCAGGATTTATCACCAGCGGTGCCATCTTGTGACGAGGAAGAGAGCTTCATTAACCTCGACAACCAGCTTATCCAACGTCGTGAGTCTAACGAGAAAGAAGACACAAATTCATAAAACTTTCATTTGCCTGTTGTTGTCACCCTGGTGTTATTTATTGTTTGCTTACGATTCAATTATTTGTTCACATTGATCCTGCATAATAAATCTTATCCTGTTTAACCTTTGAGTATTTATTTTGGAAATGAATATTATTGCGAAGCAATCTCCGCATCGAGACTTGTGAAGCAATAAAAAATCTTCCCCGACACTCTGATCGGAAACGAAGGGATGGTCATTTACTTGCTTACCAAGAGTATAAAGTATTTTTTTCCTCCACGTGGTCAAGCAGTTTGTAAATGCGTTTTTGACATGAAATTATTTATTTATTTATAGTACAACGCTAGGCCAAAGAAGGGATCTCAGAAGGTCATCATTTCATAAGATAACGTGGTTCTCTTTTCTCACTTCTCATTGGTAGAACACTTTTATTAACGCGCATTTCCCCCCCCCCCACCTCGGACGACTCGTACATTTGTGCATTCTCAGTGAGGTTTTTCAGTTTACCCTTCCTGACGTTTTAATCTTGTTCCTTGAGTAACTCTGAATGTAGTTTCATGAGAAAAAAAACAAGCATGATTTTATAGTTCGATTGCAAGTGCATTCCGGACGATGTACCAAAAATACGACTTTTGCCAACTGCATCGCCATGCAAAATAAAAAAATGTTTATATTGAAACTTTCATAGTTTTTGTCGGGGATGAAATCGATGTAATTTTTTTCTGGAGAATTTGCAATAAAATAATAAATTACCAAAATTACCCTCTTCACTCCAAATAATACCAAACTGGAGGGAGTCTTCTCGGAAATCTTTTTAAAAATATTGAACTCATATTTTCCTTTTTTTCGTTGAGTTGAGTATTTCTCGAGATTTGCTGAAAATTTTATTTTAACGCCTACATCGTGAAAATGATTCAGGCGAAAGTTACATGTTTTTCTTATAGAATCTGCATCTGCAATTAAAATAGGGGTTCCCATTTCAGATTTGAAAGTTACCTTCCTTCCCCTCCTCAAAAGGGAGGAAGGTGGTCTAGTTTTAGTACAAGCGAGGCCCCGTGTAAAACATTACCTTTTGTTTGACAATTCTTTCAACGATGCGTAGTTTTTTAGATATTTGATGTTATTACTTAAATGGGTCAGATGCCATCGTCAATAACACGCTCAATCCACCAAAAATCCGTCAATTCAATAAACACAACGAGTATTGCAAACACGAGACGGGTCTTGGTCGATTTATCCTCCCTCGTCCCATCTACCCCCACCAAACCAAACCATGAGATTCCCGCCGATGCTTGTAATGAAAAGTTGCAAAAATTCTTACATAGACTTGAATGTAGTGGAAGATTTACAGGAGGGCGATCAGGCCAGAGACCCCTCTCCCATATAAAGAATGAGAATTTTTTCTATTTCGTAATACGTAATTATATTTAATTAATAGGTACGTATTTGCATTGTTTAGTAAAAATATTGCGAAAACGCATCACTTTGCTTCAAACATTCCATGCTTATCGTCAGAACCTCCGGAAATCTGAACCTCTACCGCTTATAATGAAATCCTGGATCCGCCGTTGCTCGTATGTCGTAGAAATCATTCAAACGACATCAGAGCAAAACCCCCTTCCTTTGACTTTCCATCCGTGCATTGCTCTTTTCGCACTGCGTGGAGGACTTCGTTATCGTCATGTTAGCAGCAGCTTGCTAGAGTCCTTGATTCAAGAGAGAACCCTCTTTCGTGTACACAACTTTAGACCGCGAAATTTCTCATGACAACTATATTTAATACGCACAAATGTGTCATAGCGCCTTTAGCGCCAGGTGATCCTCGATGCTCGCTTCTTGTTGGAGGAGAAGATAGAATGGTAGAGAGATGCGACTCTATCGTGTGACCGACTACAACTGATTGACACCACTAATTGTAAGAGGAACTGAGCACAGTATTTTCCGGAAATATGAGAAATTTCGCATTATATTTCCGACCTTGACGGTTCTTTCTTGATCAAGGTCTCTACAGCTTACGAGCGAGTGAACGCGTTCCGTCGTTAGCCAACCGCCCACGCCGTCTTGTCGCACTCATCTAAGGAGTCGCGGGGGTGGTGCGAAGGATTGACGCTTGCGAACGGCAAGACCCTGGGGTGAACAGTCAGTGAACGGCATTTCAGAGACTGTGAGTTCAGACACAACGCGAACCGTGGCATGCACCAACGCCCCAACGGATGGGCGATGAGTCGACCGCCCACGTGTGCCCGCTCGAGAAAGGACAGGTAATGATCTCTTTATTATTCCTAACAACGCTTCGCCCATTTATTCGCTCAAGTTGAGATCGTATTCTGAAAGGATAATCCTTTAATGCTTGAGTTATTCCCTGGTCAATTAGATAGGCGGCGCCTTGTCATTACGGTGTGGCAAATAAGGGCACATGTCTGGTTTAAGGTTCTTCAGTAGTATTGACCATGTGATACGCTTAGTTGGATATCGTTTTCTTTTCTCTTCACATACTCAAGTAACGATCTTAACTCAACTCCACACTTCCTTTTTGATCTACTAAAACTCGCCTATTTTCTACTCCCTTTATTATTTTACTCACTATAATTCCATAGGCGGATTTAAAAGTTTGGCGTCCCTACGCAGTAGTAAATATAGCGCCCTTTGAGAGCGGGTTTTGTATACATATATTTTAAATTTATAGATATAATCTTATTTATTATAAGGTACCCCAAAGTATTATAAACAATATAACCACCTAAAAACGAAAAATAAACCTACCTTAAAGAAACTTATAACTTCGTTAACTCTTATATCTCGTAGGGAAATTTTGCCGATCCAACAAAAATCTTATTTTAGAGAACATTAAAAAAGCAACATGTATTTAAAAAACAAACATTTTTTTCGAATGTTATAATTTTTCTGTCACTTTCTTTTGATGCCCCCAAAAAGAAGTATCTTCTTCAACCATCGTTTTGGTAATATCCCAATATTGACACAGGAAGGGTCGAAGAATTCACAAAGTGAAAAAATATGAAAGAACCAGTCACATAAATTACCATTTGTCGCATTGTTAAATATATTAATATCTGTTTAGTTATTTTGAGTTACGAATAATTTATATTTATTAAGAAAACTGTCTTCATCAGTATAATTTCAAAATTGTTTCCAACTATAGTTTAGTGAGCATAATGAATCAATTGATGAATCATGGAGATGAACATAATTTCCTGAATAAATTGGATATGATTATAACCAACTGAGCAGATCTGATGGAAAACTAATTTTGCTGAAACTGTACAACATAGGGTTCAATTTTATTCATGGGTGGCTGTTTAACTGCAACTTTGTACTCTTTACGTTCATTAATAGTACAGTTCCTAAGTTTAATAAGAAGTACAGTCTATAATAAGTCAATTAAAGAAATAATGTGGTTAGAAGATGCCGTCTAAGATCAACAGGCAAAATATGAACAACAAACAGAAACAACATAGAATCAAAGATGTAACTTATAAACAAATGTAACTTGTAAACCAGGTAATGACATCCTTTTCGTACGGGATAAGAGAAAGAATGCAAATCGAAAAACAAACCAAAAACAGTAGATCGTTGATAATGAGTGAAAGACGAAATTATCGAAATTTTCTTAGTGTGACTCAGGAAATATGAGGAAGAGGAAATTGTAAATAATGGAGTCAGTTAAGTGTTGGTCTAATGAAGGACTGCATTCCAGTGTTATGTTACGAGAGAATCACAAGAATACGAAACGTTACCTGCATAGGGAGTGGGGCCGTTTTACCCCGATTTGTACTTGAGGCGTTCCCAGATGTGATTTGTGTTTGTAGTGAACAATTTCGAGTACATAGGATTAAGTTCAATTAAAACCGCTGAATTTGTTTCATAATTTACAGAACAATTTTGTATGTTTGTTTATTAATACTTCTATGCATGCATACATTATTATTAATTCATAACATGTTCATGTTATTTTACAGTTCTGGTGCAAAGAGGAGTTTCAAAGATATTGTTGATTTTACGTATTGTGTGTATGTTGATTTTCTTCCTTGGATAATTCAAAAACAAATTTTAATTTTCTTCCAGTATGTTTCTCCCTACTTTTAATTCCTGCTATATTCTTGAAAGCGAAAATATTAACGTATCGAAGCTAATTTACACGGAGAATTAGATATACACATTTTCTCGACATATAAAACTAAAATTATTTCTATATTTGACACGGAAGAATACACCATCTTATTGAAAATTGGAGTGACATTCTTTCTAAATCAATAAACAATTGTCAAAAAGTAAGTTACAAACTGCGTATGGCCACATGGGGAACAATAAATTAATGTGCTTTCCGGAGGCAAAACCATCCCCGAATGACAACGGACGAACTGTTCATTGTGTATCATTCCAAAACTATTTCAAATAAATTGTAACTGTTATAATTACTCACAATTTCAGATTAATAATAGAAAGAGTATATCCATGCCACTAACGCGCCCAAATTCTACCGCCGCTAAGTTCGTACCCAATAAACTTGTATATAAAGAATTGATAGGAAAAAAAGTGATGTTTTAATATACTTTCTTTAGTCATCCATTCGCCAATTTAAAAAAGAAAATAATTACACCCGGCGTTCTTTACAAAACAACTTAGTTTGAAATCGTGTTACACAGAAACTACTGACAGTTTTGAATCGAACTTCTATGGTCGTATTCCTTAGAATTCGAAATGACTTAAACAAGGTTTCAATTTAATACATACGAGATTGAATTAACAATCTTAATTCCAATAAGGAGCAGTTACTAATTTGTTTGACATATATTCCTATTTGTCGAGTGGAAGGCGAGAGGCTGTGTTCAAGCGGTTAGTGTGACGCTGAGATAGAAAATTATTATTTCAGAAGAGAAATTAAAACAAAGAATTGAGAGTAAAAGCCTGGATTGTTGGATGTGGTGGGTTGATGAAATCACGATTAAAATTAATACAAGTGTTTTATTTAACTTTCAACGATGCAATTTTTTAACGCATAATTATTGTTTTACTATGATTCCTAAATCCTTTTTCGAACACCGCCGTACAAAAATTATCGAAATCCAATATCTCTGCTGACTGAGGGCTAACATGCTTACTTCCCTTACATGCTCTGGGTTCCATTCCCGGCGGGGCCAGAGAGAAAGTTAATTTTTCACTTCTAGATCTCAGTTTTTATAGCTGTGACAATTGAAAAGCGAATTCTCATCCTTCTATCCACCTCCTCCTACTCCTGGTATCACTAAGTCTTACTGTTACAAACTACTCCTACCAGCACCTCGACGTGGGCCAAGTTGTAGGTAAACCCAGCCAACCGGCCCATCTACTATCAACAACCCTACCACCCACATGTTACCTCCTATCGCCCCATGTAGATAAGCTTCAATAGCACGCTACATTTCCCATTGACAAATACTACAACAAAAATAAAAATGACAAGTTATTGAACAACCGAGAAAATATTGGATTCCATTTGAATTATTTTCTTTGCGTCCAGTGAAAGCAACAAACAAAAATGATTATCCTTAATTGTACCACCAGTAAAGTGAAGATCCGTAGCGTCAACAACTCATCAAATCAAAAGTATTTTCCACGAATTAGTTACCATGGGCCTCATACGTAACTTCCTTTGTAGTAAATGTTCCAGAGGTGGGGGGGATGAAGGACGTATTGTGTGGAGCAGATGCTCCCTTTGCACGCTCTTCCCGACGAACTCAATTTCTTCATTCTTTGACCTGTTTCAAAGCATTTTCTGTCTCACCCCTCTCCACAGCTGAGACAGCAGCTGCTACCGCTGTTGTTGGGTATTGGGCATCAAACCAATCGTTTCACGACATGAGTTGCTGATTTTGAGAATTTTCGAAGCATACGGAAGGTAAAGTAATCATAAAAAAAGTTCGAGACTATACGAGATTTTAATGAATCTGGTTTACGTGAAGATACATTAACTTTTCGTCTTAATATGAGTAGTTGTATTTTGCTTTGTATATATTGAAGTGTCTTTGACTTTCCACAATCAATGTTCTCTAAATGACATCGTCCTACCATCTTTAAAGCTTCTTGACTTATCAATGGAATATCACGACCAATTTCAATAAGATCTCGAAAAATGTCGGTAGATCGTTTTCTCGAGAACTCGAAAAATCATTGATGTTTTGACTTTTTTCTACAAAGGAATTGTTGTGAGTCGATAAAAATATGTTTTGTCTCGGCAGTCGGTGGTATCAGTACCAAAGAGAAAAAAAAACTCAACGAAATTACTCACTCCTTCGATTTTGCCAATCTTTGCTGGTTTTCTCGATTTGGCTTCACGAGCGTTTTTTTACATCCTGAAATTTCCGCCACACTTTTCATGACATGAAAATATTAATTATTTACATTATTACTAGTAACAAATCAAGTTTTATGAGATCTGAATTAATTTTCAAGTTTTACTTATCCCTTTTAGGTACAATACATCTGACGTGATTATCCCTAAATTTATTGAATGCTTATAATTTTGGAACATGATGTTCCTTTTTCCGCTTTAAAAGCAATTTCTTCCACTCTGGCGAGTAGTGCTATGTCGTATGTTGTTTTGAATATTGAACGAGTAGTTTTTTTGTATCTGCTGGTCAAGTACGAGTGAGAATAAGCTTCAAGTCCTCGAAACCCTCTTCCATTGAGGAGGTTCAAACACTCCTACGCTGTCATCCGATACATGGCAGTTATTTAACTGGGCGCGTAGAATTGTCAATGCCATTTCTTTATTCAACTATTTATTGATATACAAATGTAATTTTTGCAATCATAATACAACGAAAAAATGTGTTTAAAACTATATAAATATAACAAATACACTTATAGAGAGTCATTTTGAGAATACTCATTGTGCAGCAACCCCATCCAAATTCCGTTTTTATTTTATCGTAGTGTTTAGACTCAATTTTATTGGAATATTATGAATATTGTTAAATTAACACCCTATAATGCTTTAGGCGGTATATAAACCTATATAGTAATAATGATAGTAATAATAATAATTATTATTATTATTTGTGAAATGTTGGAAAAAAATTACCAGTGGGAAATTTATAATATATATAAAAGAGTTATTTATTAACAAAACAAAAATTAGTGGGATAAAAGGAGTAACGCTATAAATTGCTTGTATCAATTTTTTGAATTTTGAATCAATCATGTTGTCGCATTCGTAAGTACGGTTGCTTCGCCTTCAGTGATTCAGTCATCTCGCTGTGATATTCAAGCATTTTTATCATACTTATATGCACTGCTTTTAAACGTCTTATACGTTAACAAGGTGTATACATTCAAATCTCCATAATTTCAAACATAAGCAAATTCTTAATGGTTCACAAGCTTTTGGGATCATACAAGTACCCACCCGTTTAATACACGTCTGTTGGAATCCTTAATGACACACTGCGTGGCTCATCCAACGGGTTCTTTAGCGAGGAACAGCTGCTGTGAGCACATTATTAAACCTCGTCAGAAATCCGGAACCCGCTACCCAACCGCTCAGGAGGAATCCCTCAATCTCCGGCATCTTCTGCCTCGTGGCTAAACGCATTCTTCGGTGGAGGCATGTATGCGCGTGCCAGCTGCGGAATCACTAGAGGAGGAGAAGATGCCGGGCCATGTGCCACCTGCACTTGCACATTTGCAGCCCCAGGAGCGTAAAGAACTCGCAAAACAGGATAGCCATATACTTAAATTATTGTATTTCTTTTTTCTAAATATAAATAAATTTATTGTCAAAAAAGCAGAAAAACTGAGTATGACTACGTGGAGGACATTATACTAATTTCCTCTCTCCGGAAACAAGCTAGGGATCATCCCATAAATTCTGATCAAGGCAGAGGCAGATTAAAAAATTTCAGCAAACTCCTTGATAAGATAAAAAATATAATATTAGAGAATATCAACAATTTGTAATTTAACACAAAAATATTATTTCACAAGTACGTATTATTATCGAACTATAGGTTATTCGGAAAATAGTATTTACAAATTGTAAGAACTAAAATAACACTAAATTCGAGATTGTTTCAATAGACCCCCTACACAAAAACCTAGAGAACCTGTGTAAAAAAATCCGCCTCTACCCGAAACTGGAGAAAAACTCGGGCCAGGATGAGTTGCCATGAGTCTAGTTGCCATGGGTTCTAGCTGCCAGGATCAGGCCACGATGTCTTCTCTTCCACCTGAACACATGATTTGCGTAAAGAAATTAAGGAGAGATAGGATGGGGGTGTGCTCGAAACTTGAGGTACCACTCCGACATTTGTCTGGAGTAGTTCCTCACCAACTGTTCCGTATGTCCACTGCTTTTAGCAGAAATATTTTTCAAAAATTAAAAAATACAAATGGAAATATGTCCCTGTCGCAACGTAGGAATATGGTGATTGTATAAAGATTTGATTTAGATTTATTATTAGCCATAACGATAGTTTCTGCTCGAGGATTGCGAGAAACAATATATTACATAGATCAGGATAGATAACGTACAGAAAATCATGTATATGTAAAAATTCTTATAAATACCTTTGTTCCAGACAAAATTTATTAAAAATAAAAAAATGAAAATTTTTACACAGACATAATTTTTTTGTATTTTATATATTTTCATGTTTCTCACTATCCGTGCACAGAAACTGTCATCACTACGATAGAAAAACTATCGTTTTGGTTAATAATAAATCAAAATCAAATCTTTATATAATCACTTTCCGACGTTGGGACAGGGAAATTATTTAATTTTTCTGAAAAATCGTTGCGTTACAATGATTTTGAACCAACCAACATGACATTATTCCTTTTAAACATAAATCATAGGGAAGACAAGTAAAAAATGGTACTACATCTAATGATATTAACTTCACAGAACTATCAAGGATGGAATTTCCATAATTGTTTATGAAATCTTATTTAGTAATTACAGTGTGTTTTCACTCATTTAATCTATATTAAAGAAATATTCAGAAAACTTTTTAATAGGTTATCCAGGGAGTAAATTATTATCATATATGGTACATTTGGATTGTGTATCAACAAGTAAGGTAAACATATTTTTTAATTCTAAATTTATTTTGAATATACTTACAAATTGATTAAAATCATACTGTAATTAACAGTTTATATTTCATGAACAAATATAGAAACAATGTCCTTGATAGTACTATGAAGTTAATTTCATTAGATGTAGTATCCTCATTACAATACCTCCCTTNCCCCCCACGGTCAGTCCCCCCACCCCTCACCATCGGCGGCGCGAGTCCACCTTCAGGCACAGAGGCGCGTGCCGACGCCCCCTCCCCATCACCGGTGCACGCGTCTTCCGTCCGGTCACCGCCCTTTTCGGTTTTCCTTTGCTTTGCGATGCAGCGAATGCGTACTTCTATATCACTCCTCGTTCTCGCACATTATTACAACTAACAAATACATTTTCATTTTCTACAATTGTATCAGTACTTGAACAGTCCAAAAACTTCATATTGAGATGTTAAATATCAACATTACACAGTAAAATAATTTTAGAAAATATATTTGCATCTATTTCTAAATATTTATATTCATATTTTTACATCGATATTCCTATTTCTAATTCATTTTTCGATGCATCTAGATCTCCTTTCGTACTTCCACATTTGTTCAATAAACGAATTTTTTTCACAATAAGATCAGTATTGTAATTATCCAAACACTTCCTCTTCGGAAAATGATAAATGCCTACATCATCCATAAAAATAAATAAATATATTTTGGAATACATTTTACGTGAGCGATGACCTTCGAATAAGGGAAGTGAATTGTTTATTATTTTAATGTAAATTGAATTTCAATTACAATTCATCTTTTCGGACACTACAATTCGGACACTACAATTCAATTTAGAGAAATTGAAACGGCTTATATATGAAAAAACCATCCCAATTTGAAGCAGGCTATTGTGCTTGTTTTTCATTAGCATACAAATTCCGGATATTAATGTATTTTCCGATATTTCGAGATAGTGTCATGAAATCTTCATATACATACTTTGCACCTACGTTTCTTCGATGTATTGCCCAAAACTTCAGATGTACCAAGGAGAATCTATTTTTAATTCATTCGTATCATTGAGATATACATGTACTCGATTTACGACGTTAATATCGGCAATCGCCAATAACAGAGTCTAGTACGTGGTTGTGACTACTGGACAACATGATTGTGGCTGCTGAACAAAGTCGTTGCGATCACTAGATCCAATTGTAAAAAATTAATTTTTGTGAAAACAATGACTTGGCTAAAATATATCAAGAATTAGTCAATTTGGAAACATACAAGCGAGGTATGAGTATCTCTGAGTTTTTGGCAAATGTTCAGACTATGTATTATGGCGAAAATAAAACATAATAAACAACTTTATAATTAAAAAATTATTTGTCATAAAATAAATTCCTCTCAGGAGGTTTCCACTAGTATAGTAACTGATGCTGCTGCTCCAAAAAAATTGTAGTCTGCCACTCCAGTGTATGCAAGTCTCCAGTGTTTGGGAAGTATTTGGGATGATCGAAGAAAAAACACTGCGTTTGATTTTATATAACCATTTTATATTCCCGGGTAAAGCTACAGGTTCTTTCAGTTAGTTTCCTTATAAAAGTGAGGTTCACTCTCGTGAAGTATGAACCAACATTTGAACTGATATTGCAGTTTTTTTATCTTTCATGGAATTTAGACATAATAGATGCAAAGAAAAAATAAGTTTTCTAAAAAAAAAATACAAACTATCTTAAGAATAAATGATTCACCCAATGAAAGAATATTGGATATTGATGGGAGACATTTCAAACAATAGATGAAGAGGCATTGTCTTCGGGTACAAAGACCTCTTGAATAGCTAGTAATTGTGTTTCTACATCCGTTTGCTTGGAAGTGACATCAGTGTATAACTCCTGAACGAAGCTGAAGTCTTGTATGCATCTTGAATATCTCTTAAGCTCCTTGACTGGAACTTTAAAAGTTCGGTTTTCAGTCTCTCTCCTGTTCGAGATCTCGTGATTCATGAGTAAATTATAAATTATAAATTGGGAAACGTTGATGTCGTATGCGGCCATACTCTCTTTAGTAATAAATGTATTTGTCAAATATAATTTTGTCACAAAATTTTAGTGAATTATAAGTTGACAAAATATTGAATTAAGCTTGAGTTGTCGCATATGCTCCCCTTCATACGTTTGTAATCTTCGTAAGAAAAGAAAATCTTTACGCTAATGCTCAAATTTTGATTTAGGAGCGTCAATTCTAATAATGACTTATAAATAAATATAATAATAAATAAATATACGAGCTATGTATTTAATAAAGATAGAGTAATAAGGATGAACTAACTACGCGGCTTGTATTGAAATGTCATCTTTTGCGAGACAAAAGAATGTCTAAATATTTAATTTGATCGAGAATGCACGTAGCGTAAACATTACTTAAATAGTGAGGAGTACAGAGCCTGCATCTAACGCCCGAAAGGTATATAATGTATAATGACGATGACCAGATAAACAAGTTACTAGAAAAAAAAACATAAGTGAAACATAAGAAGAAAACGTGTATCTTAAGGAACAAGCAAATTAAAAAAAAAAAAGTAAATTCAAGGTAGTGTCAGTATACTCCGTGGAACAGTTAACTGGCAGACCTTTACGTGAGAACAGTATCTATTTATTCTAAAAATATCCACCAAATTTTCAAGCGCTTGGAGATGTTTATATATAACAAGAAATAAAATTTATTCCCCAATCTTGTATATCTTACATTAGAATATAGCTATGTCGTCATGTGAAAAACACTTTTTGTCTTGTTTGTCAAATCAAGACGGAAGGAGCCATCTCTCGCTGTTTTGTATTTACGTTTTCACTTCACAGATCTTCTCCGAGCACTGAATGATGTTATCGTAACTCATATTCTTTGAAGGACGTAAAACGTGTCTATTCTACTATTGTACCTCGATTGCATTCAAAAGAAAACGTAGTTTTATTTTTTTATCATTTAAACGAACGATTTTATAGCAAAATTATAATATGATATGTAAAGTTTTTGCATATTTTTACATCCACAAAAAACTCGAATTCATACAGTGCACAGCCAATATTTGCGATAAAAAACCGGATCGACCTATCCAGAAGCGGTGGACGATGAGAAATCGAGAAAAATATATTCACCTTATGTATTATAAAATACTTCTACCGGTATGTTATTAATGTCATCTTTTACAATGTAACATGACAATGAGTTAGGCGAGTTATAAGCTCGTTTAGGTACTCTCCAACTTTGTGTTCACTATTATCATTTTAAATTACAATCTCGTTTAGCTTACATCACTGACTATCAAAGTCAAATTTTGTCACAAAAAATATTTCAAAACTAGTAAAAAGTGTTGGAGTAAAAATATCCGTGATTTTTTCTCTCTCGAACTAAGCAAAGCTCAATTCATATAGGTGGCACACTACGAGAAGTATCGCTGGTCCTCGAGTAGAAGCCAGGCTCCAGCATGTCGCCACATAAGAACAAGGCAGTTGTTAACGTCGTTTCCCTTCGTGCACACCAGTCGTATGAGCAGATAGCGTATATCCGGACGCCAAGAAAAGCCAGGTGTTCGGCGTCGCATGGGTTGCTGGCGGAATTAACTAAATGACCTTCAGAAATAATGAGAATGGCGGAAATTTTTAACTTTGTCCTATGTTTGTTTTGATTTTGTAATTTTAACAGGTATTTGGGATTAAAAATTATATTAATGAAAACCAACTGAACAGAGCGGTAAAAAATTATCTACAAATAACACTAACTCCCGCAAAACCGAAGAATCTTAAAAAGTGTTCAAGTGGCGCAGGTAGTAGCGTTCTAGCTTATCACCAAGTCATCAATTCCCGTTAGGACAAGAAAAAGTTTGTAGTCTTTCATATTAATATCCCAGATCATATAGCTGTGACTACTGAAAAGCGAACCCTCCTTCCTCTATCTACTTCCTCCTGGTATCAATAACTCTAACTATTACTAACAACTCCTACTGACTCCTCCACGTGGGTCAAGTTGTTGGTAAACCCAGCTAAGGGGCCCACCTACTAACAATAACCCTACCACCCACCTGCTACCTCCTATCGCTCTATGTACATAAACTTCAATAGCGCGCAACATTTCCCATTTACAAATACTACAATAAAAAATAGGTGTGATACAAAATCTTAAGTTAAACTTGTGAACAGTACCTTTTATTTATTAAGTCGACTGAGGAATCATTTCTTTGTCTATAGTTTGATCCTAAATTAGTTTATTGTCCTCCACGTGGTCATACACAGTTTGTACTGCTTTTTTTACAATAAATTTATTATTATTAATTGAACTGGAAGAAAAAGTCTTTCCATTAACTGCTAACGAAACTATTTCCTCCATCCTTCTCTTCTCTTAGTCCCACTCTTCCTATGTACTTTTCCGATCAGTGACCTTTCTATTAAGAGCAAAGCACACAGTAGAATTATGAACTCGAGCGTTCAGAAGTAGCCATGTGGCAGATAATGCTAGCAATGGCTGAACACGAGAAGAACGAGTTTTTAGAAGATAAAGAGGTCGACACCACATCTGTCAGAGAGGATCGCTTGACTTTTCATGTGAGACGCGCATTAACATACAACATACTCCGACACTCCTCTGATAAGCTTCCGAAATATTTATATCCATGAGAATACTATCGACCATTTTCTCCATTCAAAGACATATACGATAATGTGTGTTGAGTTGCAGCAAAAAAATGTGGTTTTTATATTATAATAATACATTTATTGTCAAAAAAGCAGTTACAAACTGCGTATGACCACGTGGAGGACAAACTAATTTACTCTCCAGAAGCAAGCTAGGGACCATCCCATCAATTCCGATCAAGGGCCCTAAGGCAGAGGCGGACTTAACATTTCAGCGCACTCCTAAGTTTGGTACGTGCTATAATATTAACAGAACATCAACAAATTTGTATTTTAATAAGACACAAAGAGTTAGTTCACAAGTAAACTATAGATTATTCTGGAAATATTGTTTATAAATCGTAGCTATTGAAATAACTCTACATTCGAGATTTATTATTTCAGTAGACGCCGTCCCTAAGCAAGAGTCTAGTGAGCTTGTATAAAAAATCCGCCTCTACCCGAAGGAAAACCGGAGAAAAACCTGGGCCAGGGTGGGATACATATTCTTTCTTAAAAAACCCGATTAGAATTATACATTAATGTAGGAGGTTGTGTGGTATTGTTCAGTATTCTTCATAGACACTAACTATTACTTTTAACTAAATCACTCAGGAGAAAGCAATTGTCTTAAAATCTATGTGAAATTTATTATCGTCGGAAGTAGTCCATTTTTAGAAGTTTGTCGAAAAATAATTCTCTCGTATTTTTCTTCTAAAACAAAGAATTGTCGCGAAATCAAAATTACATAAAAAGATTGAAAATCAATTACCTTCTAGTGTTTCCTCATTAAAAAAAATATATGTGGCATTCTTTTTTCTGACGATTGATTGAGCTAAATAATTCGTTTCTTAATACGTCGTGTTCTGAATGTGAAGATTAAAACTGCTCTAATACTTCGACAAGACAGTGTTGAGTCTACCACAGAGAAACAGAACCGAAGTGTTGTAAATGGATAAGAAAAGTGGAACTTCCATCGAGAGAGAAAAATACATCGCAATATCTCGACCTCGAGAAAGAAAGAGAACATCTGCCAGCCGACGCCCGCACACTGGGCTTCTGTTTGGGAGAGACACGCCCCCCTCGTCCCACTCTACCCCTAGCATCTTCTCCCTGGTGTGTTATCCTCGTTCGAGTTCGTCGTTCGATTTACACAACAATTCCTCGCCGCGTCACGTCACTGCAAGACGACCGACTGATAGGCACGACAAAAAGATTCTTTGACACTTCTTATTGAATTATTCAAAGAAATAGGGTGAGGACTGACAGAAGATAGTAGGATGATGATAGTGTAAGATGACACGTTCCAGAAGGAAATTACGAAAAGGATGTTCGTGTTTCAGTATGAAAGTAAAATTCGTATTAGAATATTCTATAAGTGGATAAACGAGATTTAAATAAGATCGGTGTCAGCGATTAGCGAGTGTGTGGGGAAGGGGGGCAGCCATCCCCTCACTTTTTTAAGGAAAAATAAACATTTAATTTTAACAGTCTAAACCTGGGAATTATAAAAAATATTACACCATCTTTGATGTGATATTAATTGTCTTTCCTTTGATTTGTTTCATTATTTAAAATATACTTAGCGGAAATATGCAGAAAACGTCATGTAAATGAAAATAACCATTTTTTTGCCCCCCCCCCTATTTTGATTCTCAATCGGCGCCACTGACTATGATATCTGACTCACTTTTTCCTATACAGAGTATCTAAGAGTACCTATAATACTTCAGTACTATTGATTGGAATATTTGTCATTTGTCGTGAACCGCGAACATCAATATTTCCTACGATAAGAATTTGTAAAAAAATTGTTTTCTAGAAAAAATATTTTACCTCATCTTCATGCTATCAGATGACGTAATTTTTGGAACTTATTTTATTCTTTTCTAATTAAAACTCTGATAAATAACTAAGTGTATCCACAACACCTTACGCCGAATATTCCTTTTATGTGATAAACAAATATAAAATCATTAAGATATTATTTTCCTTTTTCCCTTGTGTCGTATTCATCTTGTCTATAATTACTTAAATGTTTTTAAGCTTATATTTTTCAGTACATTAACAGTTTTTCTTTCTTTAATTCTCGTTCTTTTTTTCACAGTCATTAATTTGTATCGGAGGGAGTAAGGCGACAATTATCATTGGACTTTTGATATTTACTTGAATCTTCGGAGTTTGACCTAAATAATTGGCATGAACTTGCATATTTTAACGCATTTCACAAACCCAAACTATTAATTTATCTTTGAAAACTTTCTCTTAAGGAAAAATAATTATCTGAATGATAATTTATTTATGAAATTTGAAACTTTCCTACCCTTTCAATAAATGTGATCAACTTCTTGTTTCTACTCGTATCTCATATTTTTGTTCTTCAAAGTTTTTCATAAATCAATATGAAATAAAGTAATTAGAAGATAATGAACAATAAATAATTCCCCTCTCCCTTAAGGTGCATTATAGAAGCACCCTTCCCTTCTTCGTCTATTGGCCCAAGAAACAGGTTCAAAGTCATTGGACCCAAATCCGACAAGGAGTCTGTCATAAGAAGTCAGTTTCTACCCCCTCTTTAATTAAAATTTTCCAAAATTTGGGCTAGAAATTATCATTAAAAATGTTTGCAAACATGGTTTTACAAAAATTCTATCGAGTTCACGTGGGCAAGTCGAGAGAATCGACGTAACCCAAACAAATATTTCGCGAAAACATCGACGAAAATTGAAACACATAACTGAAATCAATGAAAACATGAATTCGTTTATTTTCAAAATAATTCAAGAGAAACAAAATTATAGTAATGTTATTGAAATTGTTCT
>NNCF01125919.1:1122241-1196568 GCA_002313205.1 Laupala kohalensis | reverse complement strand
TATATATATATATATATATAAATTATGTTTCTTTTTATCATGGGAAAGTCCTAGGAAACGAAGAGTTCTGTTATTTGCTTCTCCTCCGAGATGAATCTAGAGCTCACAAAAATCGGAAATATTATCTTAGCAGCGGATCGCTCGCACGTGTAGTCAGTGGAGTCATGTTGCGTTTTGTGCTCTTAAGGAGAGAACTTGCCCGCAGAACACTGAAAAATATTTCAAGTTGGAAGACACAACTGTGCTTAAGTTGGAATCGTTTATACATGTTTCTGTTAAATAACACAGACAACATAATTTTGGGTTTTGAAAGATTTTAAGTATTCTGTAATATTCTGTGCTGATTTCAAAAATGATGTTTGTATTTCTCCATCACGTAACGATTTTTGATAATAGTTAAAACAATATTTGGAAATTTGTCAATTTTGTCCTTTTTGTAACGCAACAGGCAAGTTTATTTTTTAGAAACTGATTCAAAGATTCTTAATCGAAACAACTATTTTTGAAAAATGAACCTCCAGACGTCACTACTACCACGATATGCCACATACAGAGTAATAACTATGTTAAGCTATGTTTAAGTTTACATACAAAGGAAGTTTGTATGCAGTATTTTTATCATTTGTTTTATCATTTGTATTTTTATCAATACTGATTGTTTATTGTTCTTTGTTCATTTTTTGCTGCATAATGTCTTAAAGAATGGTAGTCAACAGTGCTTATTCGTATTGCTTTATGTGTGTTGTGTTGTCACGAGGGACAGCGTGTGATAAGGAACTTTGTGATGAATAAAGTGGGAGAACAAAAATAGATAAAAAGACAAAAAAGATTATCAAAAACTACAGAATTTGAATATTATCGCAAATTACTGCTGGTGGTCCAATAGAGATTCTTCAAATATATTACGGCAAAAGAAAGCCATGATACGTTCATTTGAAGGATGCCAAGTGACTTAAAATGACTAATGAAGTCTTAAAAACTCATGATTAATTCATTCCCTCGTTTTAAGTACTTTTGAATTTGTGTTTCAATAAATAATTTCTATTTGTTATTCGCCTTGTTTTAATCGGGGTTTATCAATATTCAAAGTACATTGCCTTGCAAACTGTCACAAAACAAAAAAAACAAAAAAAAAGACTATGATATAAATTTTGTTTTTGCGATTGTAAAATAATGTAATGTTTGAATTCAGCACAGCAATTATATCCTAAACCACATTATTTGAACAAAACCCCTAAAACAAAGTAACATTTTGTAGGTTTGTGTAGTTATTTTTACGAGACCTCCATTGAATGTAAAAAAAACACGATTGATTTGTAAATGATCCTTTCCGGACTGAAAAGAACTTATTTGGTTTGAATTTTGTCACACCATCAAACTAAACAGTTAACTTCCGAATAATGTTGATTTTTTTTCTTCAAATATATAGAGCGGATAAACTACAAATTCTTGGATATCAAGCGTGCATTCGATCGTACAAAGGTTTTCATTAGTTTGCACACCAGGAAATATATCGTAGAAAAAAATTTATTCATAAAGTAAAACTACGTCATTTTCGATAGACAGCGGCACATACATTTAATAAATATGATTCTTTATCGTAAACGTATGTTAGAAACGTTTTCTTGTGAGCTGAAATAAAATCAACTCTTTTAAGTTAAAAATAAATTTTCTGTTACAAATATGTTCTTTTGATTATATATTTCCTTATAGTTCTTAGTTATGAATATAGTATGAATAATATAAAATAATTCGCAATTAATTATTCTAAACAACTTTCTGTTAATTTTTCTGTATTTTATTTGCATTACGATTACAGAAATGTTCTGATTGGTGTAAAGATCTTTACATTCTTCTCTGGATTAAAACAAAATTGCTATATTTATTAGGATTTTATTTAACCTATTCATCAATGAATTAAGATCATATAGAATAAATATTCCATTACCTATGTGTTTTCTGTAGCCTTCCAGACACATTTTAGAGGCTCAGAGCGCCCAAATTATAAATAGTTCTTGGTTTTGTAAGTTTCATGAATACGTCAAATAATTAGCCCCATGTCACCACTTATCTTGAGGATACGGCACATCAATATCTTTGTCTGTTTAGGAGGTATTTGAGGAGAGTTTTCTCTTTGAATCACTCTGTATATTGTAGATAATTCAGTTGATTCTCCACTTCAATAGTCATTGGTAATTCAGAATCAGTGTCTCAAGAAGTAGATGCACATCGAGTTGGCATGGAAATCAGAAAAAAGTCATCGATGAAAGTGATTGAAATTTTAAAGGACTCTTCTGGAAAGGAAGGAAATTCGAAAGGAAATACTTTGCTGTATTGTACGTCGGAGAGTTAATGGAGCTCACTATTGGCCTTAGAGGAATCTATTCCTTAAGGATTTTACGTAGTCCATACATTCTCGGGGGTATTGGCGCTCTTACTTTCAGTTTTCTTTTCATGTCCTGATCTATTGAACATTTATTAAGGAGCTTCTCCGTTTTCCGTGTGATATTATCCGTTGGGTCTTTTGAAATTTCCTTGTTATGTTCCGTTGTTGAGCATGTCTGCTATCTTGTTGTCGTAGTCCTTCGTGTTCATTATAACCGTTGCATTTCCTTTGTTCGCAGGCAAAATTACAATGTTATTGTTGTCACGTTCCCTTAATACTGATGAATTATAAGAGCAAGAAAACACTTGATGGCTACAGTATAGATGTGAATCTTCATGACTTGACTATGAAGCTTACAAATATGTCCACCTGAGTTCGATAGTTTTTCTTTAGGCGGACAATCCACTGAACGTACAATCTAAGTGACCGAATCGTAGAAAGAAAATGATATAAAGACTGTGCAGAACATCGTTTTCAAGTACACATCCTAAAAGTGAAACGAAAACCAAAGAAATCAAAGGTCTTAGCTAAGCTTTCTGTGTTAAGTGCATTTTCCTTCTGTTTGGATTTTAAAATAATTTGTTATTACGTACATATTGTCATAAAATACTGAGTATCGTGTGTCTTTCTAGTATTTTTTCGCAGTATTTCATTTAATAACACCAAAGTAGAGACGCATGAAATCTCGCAACCCCAAGCAACGCTGGTCAAAATGAACTAAAAAATTCAGACCTGTTGACAGGCGTTTAATACCCTAATAAATATATCAATTTTCAGAACCAATTTTTCTTTCAATGTTGATGTAAATTTTTGTATATTTGCTTAACAATGGAAATAAATGTGTTTTCATATACGTAGTATATAGAAAGTATTGTAATCGTGAAAAAAAATTCGAAAACGAGATTTTTGCGGAAATACCCATTTTGGTGACCCCTGATTCCGAAAAAGATGTTTTTGGCTGGACGTCCGTCCGGTCCGTCCGTCCGTCTGTGCGCAGCACTTCTGACAGAATGGTAAATTTCTTTTTTTCCATTTTTCGTATTTAGGGGAGAATTTACTTCTAACATATGCATGTGCTTTCAATTTTCTTTTTACTTGAACACAAAGGGCACTTCACATAAAGGTCAAAGTACATTTTTGAATATTTTTCAAAAACTGGTCCAATGATTTTGCTTAAATTTTCTGAACGTAAAGTAGAATTAGTATGCATTACATCTGCATTAGCGGTATTTCGCTTGAAAGTTTGGTGTAGACGCAGTAAAATAATTTCTGTCTGCTACATTTACGCATTTGTTTACTGTTTCAAGAAGCTTGAACAATATTTAGCCGTGTAAATGGGTCAAGCAGACGTAGAATACACTGTTAGTAAACTGAAATGAAAGATATGATTATGATAAAATACATAGGAGGACAGAAAACGTACTGCAAATACAAAAATACATAAATGTCTGTCTACAACGAAATTACATTTACACAAGTTTTACGACGTTTATAAGACTGATATGTCGCTATTTGTTTTGAAATATTATTCTGAATGTTTATTTTACTCTCAAATTTCAAATGTAAGACTAATAAGTCCATCTAGCGACTTTCAGCATTAACAGAGCACTGGACGACGACTAAAATATAGAGGACCACACCAGAAATGACCCTTTCGCTATAGATTTTTTTCACTCCATGCTGCAGACGGAGAAGCGTATATGAGAAAGTATGTGCAATGGTTTTGCGCCACTAGTTGTGATTTATTTGTGAATTGTTTTAAAATTTTAAATGTTTAGTAATGATTGTTTTAAGTTTCTTTTCAAATCCTGTGCAACGCCGCGACCCGATGATAGTTTTAGAGACAGAGCTATTAGGTGTTAACTGAGGTGTCATTTATTTTTTTAAATTGTTTTTTCAGGAGTTCAAGATCTATGAAATATAATACGAAACATTAATATCGTGTAGTCTTGGCTTCCGGGAGAGTGCTGCGACATCAGACAATTGCTGTCTTAATCAGGATGTTCACCTTCAATAGAACCGCATAGCGGCTATCGTAATGTGGGCTCTTCGACTTACGACGCGGCATAGACCCTGAAGCCAAGACTGATTAGACACCAATTGCGGAAACCTATAGCTACAAGACATTATGAGAAGAGATAATTAGTTTTTGTTGGATGGAGAAGTGGAGAAATCAAGGATAAAGTCTAACGAAAGTAATTTTCGTTTCTGTTTATATATTCCTGGCAGATTAGGTGGAATAATACCAGAGACGTAAAACGATGGTATGTGATAAAAATGCGCGAAAAAAATGGTTTACGTCGGGGCATCGGGTGACACGTGTGTTTAGGGATCACGGAGACGTCAGGATCTAGTTTAGTATTGTGAATAGTGGGGAACATGTGTGAGGAAGGTTAAGAGGCAATAAGAAATATATTTCTGTCATATATGGCGTTGAGCAAGCTGTTGTGCACGCATGAGAAATAATATGTACCAAATTTAAGAATGTAGAACCAATAGAATGTGAGGATATAGACATCTGAAGGAGTACTTATAGGGGATTTGGTGTATACCTTACATAATCGCAAAGCTACATTATAAGAGAGAAAAAACTATTTCACAGAATTTAGTCACATGATGTAAATTGATGTACATACGACTGAAATAGATAAATGAAATATACGTACCAGATCGACTACAGGTTCGTGCGTACTCTTCGGTGTTTTGTATCATTGCCGAAGAGTAGAAATGAGTATTGATTATAAACAATCCGACTCACTCTTCTGTCCGTGCATCCATGAACATATTGAGTTCCATAGTGTACGCTACAACCAGTGGCGGATCTAGACCGTAATAAAGAGGGAAGGGGCTAACCGGGAACCATTTTTGCTTAAAAATTATGGTTTTACAACACAAATTTTATAAATATTTCCTTCAATGAAATGCATCAAGTTAATAGTATACAATTAAAAATCTGGTATTGTTAATAACAATAACAATTATTTATTAAAGTTATTAACATGGTATTATTAGATTTATTAATACGGTATTATTAATTTTATTAATCTGGTATTATTAATGACAATAGATATTATAACTAATAAAATTATTAATCTAGTATTATTAATAACAATTATAACCAATAACAATTATTAATATAGTAACACTTTTACAAAATATGCCATTTAACAACTTCAATAATATCTGGTAAGAGTTCAGGTCCGATTGGAGTGGGGGAGGCTATAGCCCCCTTAGCCCCCCACCCCCCATGGTTCCGCCAATGGCTACAACGTTCAAGCGTTACGTCAAAACTTTTGAATCTATCTCCAAGTAGAATATATGAAGGAATTAAGTGGAGATCTCTCTAAGACCTCTCTCTTTCTGATCGTGCATGTTTCATATCGCATTCCAGAGTAATAGTAACCCACCGGTCGCTGGTTCGAGGTCAGTTTTTGCTCTCGTGGTTGTCCGAGTAATAGTAGTAACAATACCGTTCCAAGGTGATCATATGAGGATAAAAGGGGATTAGTGAACTTCCAGCACGAACCTCAGAGAGTTACCGGTTGTTACGATGCACCGTTGCACCTCTTCGGGTATGGTGCAACAAAATTGAGTATTTTTTATATATTTTTATGATCGCTCTCACGTATAAGAATATTGTTAAGTCCTTATTGACAACGGAGTGAACATCGTGTTTGTGAATCCTATGGAATAAGCAATACTTTGAAGGTCGTCGTATTATTAATCATAAAAAAATTATCATTTCTGTTGCAAATTGATAATAGTATTTGACCATTTATTTAAATTATTTTTAGAATCAAAATGAATTCATTTCATATTATACAAGATTCATATATCTACTTAGCGAATTTCATTAATAGTACTGTCAAATATGAATATTAGTGTATACTTTGTCTCACATATTTGCAATTAATGAACATAGTTGATAGTTTTTAATTAATCATTTAATTAAAATACAAATAATTATTTGAATACATACTTTTGAGATTTAATGTGGAATTTTAGTAACTAAAATATTAGTTATCTATAATCAATCGCTCATTTGTGTTCATTATTTTTGTACCACATCGCACTCCAGGGCCATCTCCTCTTATACTTGGGCAGTTAGTCTGAATTGATGAGTATTAGATGTAATTATATTCCAAATGCCACCCCAACAAAAAACCTAAACATTTTTTTGAATGTTTTTCGGTATTTAAACCAAGTTCAAAATTTTAAAACATCCAAATTGTATAGGATGTTCATACAGACGTGCAAGAAAATAATATAGTTACGTAATGTAAATACCATATTTGGCTATTTCGTCACAAATCGGACGAACAGAAGTGCAAATAGACATAATACAAGGAATGTTCCTTTGAATATTTTAAGCTAGTACAAATATGTTCCATAAATTTGTAAAATTAAACTTCCATTGACTAAACTTCAAAACGTGTTTTATCCAGATAAAATATATAACGTAAAGTGAAAGAAAATTTCGATGAAATTAATAATAAATTTATTGTCAAAAAACAGTACAAACTGCGTATGACCACGTGGAGGACAATAAACTAATTTACTCTCCGGAAGCAAGCAAGGGAGCATCCCATCAATTCCGATCAAAGGCCCTAAGGCAGAGGCGGATTCAAAAATTTCAGCAAACGTTCCTAGATAAGATAAAAAGTTAGCTGCGAGTTATAATACATATTTAATGTCAATATGTTTGAAATTTAACGCAAATATGTTCGTAAATTTACATGTACAAGTTATTATCGAACTATAGATTATTCTGAGTGTAGTGTTTAAAAATCATAAGAGTTGGAAAAACACTAAATTCACGATTTATTGTTACAATAAACACGCCCCTAGACAAAGCCTAGAGANNNNTGTATGATAAATCCGCCTCTACCCGAAGGAAAACCGGAGAAAAACCCGGGCCAGGATGGGGCTACAGAATTTATGTACACAAACGTGCCAATGTTGAGTACACATAAAACTAAATTAATATGAGCCATAAGACAACACAATAATGCAAGAAAATAGTTTTTGAAATTGTTATAAGTTGTTTAAAAAGTACTCCAGCAATGGCGTGATAAAGTACAAGACGGATTTAACTTTTATTAAAATCAATAAATTCTTTAACAGTGTAGAAGCACTGGTGCATGAGGTAGTTTTTAACCGCGGATTTGAAGATATTCAATTTCATAATGTCTTTTATATTCTTGGGCAGGGAATTATATAGAACGATTCCCGAATGATGCGGTCCTTTTTGGCAAAGAGTGGTTGACAATTAGACTTCGTGAGATGTCAAAGTAGGGAAACACTGATTCGGATGGACGAACCCAATCTGAATCACCTCCACACCCTCCCAGACTAGAATTTTAAAAATTTCTTAATAAACCTTATATAATTCTTAATAAACCTTATATAATTCTTAATAAACCTTATATAATCATGACGTCGTCCCCACCAAAAAAGGGAGTCAAAATGGCTACATCACGAATGAATCAAAAAGGTTGTATTAAAAGAAAAGTTATGAAATCAAATAAAAGATTGTTCAATAAGAGTTTGTTTCAACATTGTATTGGTGGAGAACTAGAAATCAACGTCGTCTTAACACGAGACTGGAGCAGACATTCGTGTCAGCTTCGTTTTAAGTCCTTGTAGATTTTAGATAATTTAAATGACAGTTATGGATCGTTCATATGAACACGTAAGATAACTAAGGGAACGAGTCGATTTTACATTCAAGATTGTTTATCTGTGCTTAGATCTCACTCGTAAAACTGAAGTATGAGGGTCCCCGAGTCATTTAAAATATGCTAATATGTGTTTAAATAAGAGTTAATTTTACTAGTAAGATTTCTTATCAAAAACACATAGAATGCATGAGAAAGTATTTATCGTATAAATGTATAAAATGTTTTTCCTTATCTGAGAGAAAGAAAAACATCAACGTGGAATACAAATGTTAATTTCTCACTAATAAAACCTCAAACAACAAATTCTTGGTTGCAGTAAACATACATATTTAGAAAAGCTGTCTGTTACTCGACCTTAATACTCTGCTCGTGTATGTTTGACATGTACATTGAAAAAATGTGCTAATAGCATGCTGGTGAAAAATACTCAGACCAGCCTTTATTTAGCAAACCCTTACATCTACATAATCCAGACATATTCATGCACATATACAGTCATTTTTAGTTTAGGATTTTTCTCTCTTTTGATTCTAACTTTAAATTGCGATTGGGAAAATTATGGGATTTCATCCAAACACTACATTTAAGAAGAAATAAATTTAAAAAATAGAACAATTTTAATAATGGGATTTGGTAGTTCTTTTGCATATGGGTCGTATACAATAACACTCAATATTTACTCGCCAAAGTTTCGATATAATTAATATCATCGTCATCTGGGTTTGTAATACTTCGCCCCATAGACATTCATTCTGCAAACATACTCAACTTAACCTAACTGGCACTTCATAACACCCTTTCATATCACCTTCATACCACATACACTCACGTAATACTGACTAAATTATATCGAAACGTTGGCAAGTAAATATTGAGTGTTATTGTATATGACGTATACGCAAATCCCGTAATGAATTCGGAGATCTAGAATAAGATGGAGGAGAACAATTTTAATTATCCATTTCAATACATTTCGGACGTAAAACGTAAAAAATTTGTATGCTCGTTACTTTAGAAAGACTTCTGAGCACTCGATACATATTCATACTCCCTCAAAAAGTTGCTTTGTATCAAATGTCTGCGAGAGGCGAGCCGCAAGCAACACGTCAAACAAGCCCTCCAGCGACATGCACGAGTTTCGTATTACGACCGCAGGGAGGCGACACCTGCATAGTCCCGCTACTCCCCACAATTCAAGAGATCACATGAAGGCGGAAAAAAAATATTTCGCTTCTATTTATTTCCAGCTTATTTCGTGTCATTTTAATAAACTGTTAAATCCGCCTCTGCCTTAGGGCCCGTGATCGGAATTGATGGGATGGTCCCTTGCTTGCTTCCGGAGAGTAAATTAGTTTATTGTCCTCCTCGTGGTCATATTCAGTTTGTAACTTTTGCTTTTTTGATAATAACGTTTATTTAGTTTAAACTCGCCAGTAATATTCTCCTAATTCGGAAGGGTCCACTTTCCTTCATCTTACGTCACTACCTCTGCACTTTTTAGGTATTACTATACCTTCGTTTTTAGACTTGGTATTGATAGAGAAATTCACATCTCAGGTTGTCAAAAACTCCCAAATAATTATATCTCAACAAACAAATGACACTATCGACGAACTTATGGGTTCCCCTTATTGTTTATGCAGGAACTAGCTGAACGCACCCAGCATTGGGTTATGAATTAGTCTCTTCCATACCACCTCACAAATTAATTAGTCTGATAAATAGCAGGAAGATCATCCTACCAACCCGTATAACCTTGGTGACCCAAGATAAATGGCTGATATTACACGCAGAGGGTATACAATCGTATAAAAGTCCGTTCGCGAGTGAAGGACAAAAGAACAACAACAAAATACCGTACTGACTGGTCAACTCATTTCAAACCATTCCAAGTTCTATTAATATCCATCAAACAGTACAGCACAGGACAGTTATTGTATCTGTGGTAGGGGATGTAGATCACATTCTCTATGTAGGGTAACGGAGGCGGAGAGGGGAAATGGTTAAAAAACGAGGATTAGAGGACACGAGTACGATGTGAATAACTAGCAATTTTGAATAAACACCCAGAATTTACGGACTATGTCACTGAAATTATATCAATATGGAACGCGGGAAAGAATGGAACGTGAAAAGAAAATTGAAGTGAAACTAGATGAAACGGAGATAAGATGGAAAGAGGCAGAGAAATATCAGAGAAAAGAAAAAGCGGGTGGTTACAATACAATCAAGAGACGGGGATGGAACAGTATAAAATGGAATTTTTTGAAGAAAAAATGTAATAACAGCCCTGGCAATAACTGTTGAGATATAGGGTTATGTAGCATTCACTTTTAAAAATACATAAATAAAAAAATAGAGATTTGCATAACGAACAAATCAGACATCCAAATATTCATTTTTATGTATTAGATTAATTACTGTACACATAGACTATAAAAGCAAGGAAAGTGGCGGAATACAATATTGATATGTAAGTCAACCTGCATAAAACATATTAAAAATTGAAGAACTAAATTGGTAGATTAATAATACGTTTTTAATTGCTACTGTTCAACATTTCGTCAACAAATTTTAGACTTCGTCAGGTGGTTAGTGATCTGAAAACAAAAAGACTGGCTTTATTGACAAGAAATGAAAATTCTTCATCGTTTTAGACATTCTCTAAGTATGTTATGTTTAACATACTTTGGCAATGTGTGTTATTTCTACACATGATTGTTGAAAATGTTAATCATTAATAATACTTAGAATGCAATTATGTATATTTTAATTTCACCAAAGATTGTTTATTACCATTTTATTATATTTCATATATTAATACTATTAGCAAAATCATATTTTTCTTTTTTAGCATAACATTACTGCAGAGCTTGTTATATTGATTGTAAAACATTAAGTATGGCGAGTCGTTAAACCCCAATAACATGATAACATATGTATAGAGCATATGGTGATTCTATCTTCAACTCTCAATATTAAACAGGATTTGAAAGAAGTGCCGTGAAAGAGATCATAATGCAACAGTGCAAACCGTTGCACAATATTCGTTTTCATAAATAGGGACGTTTTCATAATTGTTTAATGCGATCTCAATATCATTAAAAATCCAATCAAAAGCTTTGAGGGATTGTATCCGAAAATACACGGTACTGCCAAGAATCACGCATTCTTGTGTCATTTAAAACAAAAATTGGAGTCATAATTAAAAAAGATACGATGAGATGTACAAAATTCACGATAATGCGCAAAAGAAAAAAGACACACTCCGGTAAAATTTCTATTACAAATTTACGGAATCGTTCCCAATTCTACTTCTAATGTTTGAGTCCATGGACGGTTCTTGTATGCCGCGGATGAACAGTGTGACAGTGCATTATAGACGCTAATGAGTACGAGACTTTAGATACCGAGGAAATCTAGCAAATAATGACTGAAAGGGATCATCTTCATCGGGAATCAGGCCACCAGGATAGGTGAACGCCAAAACTCAAATAAGTGAACTGGTGTTCCAAATATTGATGTTAACAAATATTTATGTTAAGAAATATTTACTTTTAATAATATGCAATTCCGTTTGCTGTTTTCCACGAACTTTGAAAGTAAGGAATCCGAGAGACTATACAGATCATAAAAGTAACTTCATGACTTATAAAATATTTTTTCCTGAGTATTTCATGAGTCTGCTTCAAACACCTCAGTATGCCCTCCTAACCTCTCTCAGTTCACTTTACCGGGTAATACAGAACCCGTGAATAACCGCAACATTTCATTTCTCCAACCGTAGTTTAGAGTGCAGCACCATTCTTTCGTTCACACACTCGGCGCCTGCCATTGGGAGGTTTCGACCGAAAAACTCCGTGTTCCCATCTGCCAGCCGGCGACGGTCAACCGCAGGAAAATGCGGGAGGAGCATGAGCCACGAGATACACGGCGAAGCGTGAAATTTAGGGAGGAATACTGCACGAGACGTGGAGCTCGACGAACAATTTTCAGCCAGCACTCAGAGGAGTGGAGTAATCATTCCTGGTTCTCCGTGTCAAGGAGACGAAAGATGATTGAAATTCTTAGCTTAACTTTTGTATCAGACTGTTCTTCTCAGGGCCGCACTAGATTTTTTGATCATCATTGGACATTGTCATAGTGGACGGGTCCCAAGGTTTCTGGCTGGGGTAAGGGGTCGTAAGAAAAAATAAAGTTTAAGCAATTTACCGAAATAGTTTGGAAAAAACTTGCCTACTTAGCATCCGAAAGATATTCATACTATGATCAATCGGTTTTGCATTCACACCCCAACCGATTAGCTATACACCAAGGCGATGTTTAAATGTTTCTGCTTCAATTCAGAGTATATCAAGTAAAAAAATTTATGATCACATTTTAATAATAATAATAAATAGAGAAATTACATATCGATTTATGTTTCCAAAATACGCTTTCTTGAACCCCTATAACTTCATTTTGAGTGTTTCACGAAACTTTTTTCGTAAGATTTCAATGTGTCTGTTAAAAATTACACATGTAGCCAGAGAGAGAAGCGTGGGGACACAAGAAAACCCCCGAATTTTTTGTGAATAACAATGTATGTTCATTAAACGTATAATTTTTTTCTACTTTGCTATTATTAACTAGTAAACAACGTAAAATAGAATTAAAAGCTTTAAAATATCTTAAGTACAAATAATTCTAAAGTAAATTTCTATCAATAAATTTCTGATAAAAATGACTGTTCATCACTTAAAATATTTGACAATGTATGTTCATTAAACGTATAATTTTTTTCTACTTTGCTATTATTAACTAGTAAACAACGTAAAATAGAATTAAAAGCTTTAAAATATCTTAAGTACAAATAATTCTAAAGTAAATTTCTATCAATAAATTTCTGATAAAAATGACTGTTCATCACTTAAAATATTTTTCTGGCTTCGGGCCTGTACAAACAGTAAACACTAATCTTTCTAATCTTTAAAAAAATATCGCTAAGTAAGGATGTTTAACTCAAATGGTAAGTTATATAACAATCCATAACCCGCGCGTATCGGGTTGCTTTTCATTGTCTCAAGACACATTTTTTGGTGGATCGTTCTCCTAGTCTCTGTCTGTGTCTTCAGATCCCGCTTTGTCGGAACTCGAGTCGTGGTAAACGCGTTCGAGGAATGCGACGATAGGAAATTCCCACAGGAGTGAGGGTGGGAGATACGTGGGTGGGGCGGAGCGGAGGATTATGGGGTGTGATTTCAATGGGTTCCGATGGATAAAAACAATCTTTTCTTTTTATTGGGAAATGACTTCGAAATACACGGAGATCGTAAAAGGACGTAGTCAACGTTAGTATTCCCTTAACAAAATACATCATTACTACGGTTAAATTTATACAAAGAAATGTTGGTATAATATGCGTTTCAATTATTGAGTAAATCTATAGTTACTGTACTTCTACAGTCCTCTCTCTCTCTCTCTATAACGATACCCAGTGACTGGGCATTTTCATCGTTATAGAGAGAGATCGTTATATAGACAAATTTAATGTAATAAGCTTAAAAATAAATGATTCCATAAACTCATACAACCAATTTTTATTATATTAACAATCTCATATTACAATAATTTACTTACATTATATTTTTAAAAGAGTTTTCTAGTATTTTCTGCATTTACTTTAGTATTTTCTATATCTACATACCCCCCCTTACACCCTACTATTTTTCTGCTTTATTTACGTTAATGGAGAAAGTCTGTCATCCTAGACTAACCTGACTTTGCCCTGAATCCGCAAAAAACTGAAGCGACACGAGCTTAAACCGAAAGGACTCGAATGATTGAAATGCCATCGTTATAAAGATAGAGCAATATTGGTATATAGAAAGAATAAATACATTACTGTTATGTATTTACATTAGTTAAATACTCTAAACAAACCCTCGTTAATTTCATCGTTATAGAGATATTATCGTTATGAAGAGAGACCCCAAAATATTGAATTTTCGAAAGAGATAGGTTACACCTTCAGCGACCACAAACAAACGAACAATACATATTGCTTATAATTGGAAGAAACACTAAAGAAGGTTTATAATGTATTTTTTTGAAATATTGGCTGGATTGTTAAAAAAAATTATGAGAATGGAATTAAATTAACATTTTTTAGATTCTCTGCAAACATATTGGCGACTGTATTTCTTCAGATTTCAATGAACACGCGTTGAAATTTATTGTTGGTCATGCTATTCACTTTCTTATGATTCACAATTGTTTTAATAATGATAATATATTTATTGTCAAAAAAGCAGCACAAACTGCGTATGACCACGTGGAGGAAAATTTCGGAGGTGTCAAAGCAGAAGTAACGAATAAATCACTGTCATTATGGTTATCTGTTACTGACAGTCCGAACATTGAACATATTGGGGTTTAAAATAATCACTCACATGAAATTTGGGGCATTAGAAATTGCTCTCTGGAAGGTAAAATACGATCTGAAATGTTTCGCCTTTAGAATATTGATGGAGGTAATAATTCAAGTTTTCTGATACTTCACCAGGTCAGACGGAGGGAATAACAGTTGAAGACAAATACGTAGTTCAGGAATATTCGTCACGTAAATGAGGATTGTTGCTATTAGGAACACATTAATTTATTTTACTCATGGTCAGCTTTCCGACAATCCACGTAGTCATGACTTTGATAATATAAAATTGGATAATATTTTTGAAAAAAATCATGATTCAGAATTTTATTGAATAAGAATTTTTTACACTTTCTGCGCTCCTTCCTCGTCAACTACCGATTAGGTTCAAATAAACAAGTTCTTTCTCTTATAAAATATACGGAATGAATAAACAACAGCAAAGTTCAAACAACATGCAAGATTTCAGTATTTTCGAATTTTGGGTGATTATTAAAAGATTTCATCATCATATTATATTAAGAGTAGTGATACTCTGTATAACCAATCTATTTGAGAGTTTCCAGTCGCTTGAAGAATATATCAATTTTTTTAGAGGGCAGTACGAATTATAAATAAATTTTCCATTTATTATTGTCATCTTCCTCTCCACTCTACACCATTGGTAATGTTCGTGCAGTTATTGATAAAGCACACAAACAAATTAATATTTAAAAATTATTTCGGCGTATTAAACCGCGTCGTCATTTTGTTCAACTCAACGTTTCGTTGACATTTGCAGCCAACATCTTCAGGAGCTATTACGGAACGTTGAGTTTTAACAAAATGACGACGCGGCTTAATACGCCGAAATAACTTTTTAAATGTTGATCAAGTTAGCCGTGAAAGCCCGCATCTCTAAATAAATTAATGAAAGGGAGAGAAGAGAAAAAAATTCGCCTTTGAAAGAAAATATATATTCGATGTTCGCCGATTCTTAGTAAATATACGTTATAATATTAAGTTATCCCAAGGAGAACTGAATAAGAAGACGAAAATGACCATCATAAATAATACTTATGACCTCGTTTCGAGACATCTCCACATACCTTGATTTCGCGTGATTTAAAACTACGTTACCTTCAAGCACTGAGATCAGTTCGTACATTCAGAGTACTATCCGTAAGCAATCATATTCCCTCGCAAATCATAGCTGCGATCAAATTGCCCTCGCTCCCGCCGCTTGACCTGTTACCACTCCCTCATCATTACTGTCAGAGCAACCGCTACTAACAATCGATAGCATCGAGGGAGTCTTTCTTCTCCTCCCAGTGCACCATCTTCTGGGTCGTTAGAGAAACTCTTGGATGTTAGGATCCTGCAGAAGCATCGAATTACACCGCGATGTCCGAGTGCTATTGTAATAGGCATTCTATGTTAATACTCTACATCACCCGTTCGTAATATTGTAGAAGAAGAACGTAAGTAAACCCCTCACAACTATCCGATATTTTCGAATATCCGATTAATCATTATAGCTCGTTCTATTGTTCATTTAACTTTAAATCATTTTCTGATAAAACAGCACAGTAAGCTATTATGATAAATATTTTGGAAGTATGTCACGTGAATGGTGATATCATGAGCTGTCAAAAAAGTGGAGCTCCACTCCAAGCAACAATAATGCCTTACAGCACCTAGAAAGCACTTTAGCAATTTTCAAACACAAAATCCGACAGCAATTTTCAAACACAGTATATTATTCCCTCTGATCAATGGTTCTCGGTGTACTAAAAAAAATATGGACTCACATATGACTCATCATACCTCCGTTACTTCGAAGCTTTGAAAACAATGCTTTTGGACCCTATTTGCAGAGATCTGAGATACTACTATTCTTTTCTTATGTATAATCGGTATAAATAAAGAAAAGGAAAACTTAACTTTAGACATATATTACAAATAAGAGCAAATACAGATTAATTTTCTCATTTTATCACATATTTTTGAAAGTTATGTCAAATATTTATATTGTGTAATGAAACTCTTATACTCATTGTGACATTATTTGATCCATTGAAATCAATTATTCATTATCTTCATTAAGAATTAATAAATTGACATTGTAGCTTTGCGTAGGAATTTAGAAATTATTTTTCTTAATGTTATCAAATTGTAACAAACGTGGGGCAAGTTCTTCATTGTTATTCGTACATTCCCTGAATCTAAATCGAAAAGAAAGGGAATCTTGCTCCAGATGAAGAACACAATCACATCTAGAGCAAGATTCCCTTTCCGTTAAAGTATTTGTACTATAATACGTATTATGCCCATTTAAACTATAATGCCGGAAACAGTGATACTGTTTTCCAACTTTGTTTAATGACGTTTTTTGCTGATCTCAGCATGAAACCAGCAGTGTGTTTCTGTTCAACACATTTTTCTTTTATTTATTGTTCAGATAATTGATTTCTGACAACGTTCACTATTCTTCCACGATTTTCAATGCCAAGTAATTTATGCTCACAGAATTTCTAAGAAATTGTCCTACTCTTCTGACATCCGAAATGAATTTGCACATTTGCACGGGAACATCAATTCTGAGCGAATATGACACGCTAGACGTTCTATTACAACTCCCATTCATTAGAACAAGGTAAACGGTAATTAGAAAATTTTATTTTTTTAAACCCTTTAGAAGTCTAAATATTTCCTTCTACTTCGCGAAGATACCAAAGCAATGAATGAATTTATGTAGAAAAAAAAAGAATTTTCACAGACAGTTTGAGACAAATAAAGCCATTTCTTTAATACTATGATAACCAAGATATTGGACTGAGCTCTTCAGAATATGTAATCCAAAACGTTAGGCAAAAATTTCGTTTCTTATATGTAGTCTGACGGTACAACAAGACGGAATCATAAACGTTTTCGTCTAGCAATACAACAGGTAGATGTCAGTTTACTTTCTCCACCAACCCAGCAGAGTATTGTAACATATGAAATATTTTTAAAGAAATGACTTGACTATCTTGGTATCCGGATCTTAGACTAATATGTCCGTCTACGAAACGGTCCGATGTCATTTACATATTGAATTTAAATTTCTGTACGTGCCCAAAGGAGGCTATCATTAATAAAATGATGTGAAGAAGTTTCAGATGTATGGGACTGATTGATATTCTGGTTTTTTAACCTATATTTTGACTTATTTATTCTATAATTTCTTTTATGTGGACTGTATAAAGTATAAAGACAAAACAGTATAAAGATTTCTTGAATTATATCAAATACATCCCGTGCACCATTAGTACAAGCAAACATATTCGGCATCATTGAGTTGTTTGTTTGTTCCGTTCATGTGAGGATGGCGTGTTTGTGATATTTGTGAAAACGTCAAATATTTTGCCAAATACAGCGAATACGCTACACAAATACCGCAACGCAAAGTGAAGTGCCAACTAACGGTTGATGGTAGTGGGTTAAGGGGTTGTTACACCGGACTACTGGTCTACTGAAAGATAAAAAAGATAGAGAAAATAGATTACAAAAATTAGATTTTACAATGTAAAAATTCGATATTTTCAAGATTAAACCGTCTTTATTTTGGTTTTAAACAATAAACATGGTGCCTCAATTCCTCCAGAATTTCTGATCCCTTCCCGGCAACCCAACATCTTACCTTCTTCACTATATCCTATAGTGGTATCGATTGATAGTAAATAAATATGAATTAACAAGCTGTATTTTCATAATAGAAACCAATTTAATAGTAACAGAAGTTTTTATAAATATACAAATGAAATTGTTCACAGTACATTAAAACAAAAGGTATGAAAATTGTGGGAGTAAAGACAGAAGTAGTATGTTGTGTAAATAACAAAAGTTGATCTTGATGGTTCCCAGAGAAAGATTATCCCAAGCTTTAGTGAGTTAATGCTCCGAAGAAAATTGCTGTTATTAACACGCCACAGGTTTATTTACTTATATTTTCAAAACCACAAAAATTCTTTTCACGTCTCCTCCGCTAATTTTGTATCTCACTTCGCAAATTAAGTATTATAGATGGTAGGATGCCAAAAACGTAACAAAGGAACAAAAGATTCTTCGTAAGCAAAGCTACGAATTAGTTGCGATTAAAAGACTTTCTTCTACGCAACATGCGGTAGACACGAACCAAACATAAAAAATAAAACACAATTCACTTGAATGCAATGGAAAAAGATCTTCCTAAAAAACGCACATTCGTGCCAGCATCCATTGCACAAGTGTTACCATAAAAGCAGCTTTCTTCTGAATGAATAGAGAAAGAATACCAATTGGGCCACGGACCGAGAGGTAAATATAAGGTTTATCTGAAGCGTGTCGGGCGACGCAAAAAAACTGCGAGGACACAAAGAGCGCACTGGATAAGCGGTTACACGAACGAAGGACATATAGAAAACGGGAAAGTGCATCCTGTAGATCATTGTATTCAGAGAAGGCATAAAACACAAGCATCCAAGCACAAAATTCTTGCCTTGAACAGAGGATAACATTTTCGTTTGATATTAGTCGGGTGATATGAAGGTGCTTCAGAGACAAAAGAGGAAATTGAACCCGAATTACTATCATAAAGTAAGTTCGACAGGTAAGGATATGTTAGTTTGGAGTAAAAAATGGGATGTACTCAAGGTATATTATCCTGACTTATGTTATAATTTTTGTTTGGGACATACTTTCGTAATCCTAGTTTACTCTGTGCCATGAAAAGGTGTGAATGAAAACCTCCAGTACATTTAATCGCGCAATTTTGAAAAACTAATTTTAACCGTCAAAATAATTTAGCTTTTTTTAACTGTCTACTTTCGAAACAATAGCAATACTTTTTCACATATCTAGAAATCTAACGTCCATGATAGGTCCTTTAACTCTCAAATAAATGAAAATGACTAAGGAAGCGTAAGGTTTGTTACATAGACGCTATATTTCATGTATTAGTTACTTCTGGTATGGAGTAAACGAACCTATGGATAGCGACCTGAAGATAGTCGATATGCGACCGAAACTGCTATAAAGAACGGAAAAGAATGTCTCAAAATACTAATAGTTTATGTATGTTTGAGAGACATTTTCTTTCTAGGAACTACTCAGATGCAGATTCGGGTATCAAAAGAAAATATTTTCCTGTGACGGATAAAGCGCAATTTCTGTAAATCATTAAATTGTCGTTCGCGAGTTGGACGCCGCCTTCTGTACGTGAAAGTACGTAGGGAGACGCAAATCGTTGAGTTAAACTCCCATTCTAGCCATACAATTTTTCTTCAACGCAGATGAGCAGATTGAATCGACAGCATCAACGCAGGTTGTAATCCATCTCATCACGAGCGCTGCGAGATGCGTGCGGCTGCACGTGGACGTACTGTCCAATGTTCCAGATTTTCTTCCTGATGCAGGGAATTTTAAACTACCACCCGGATTAATGAATTGCCTTCGGCAATTGGCATTTTTCGGTAATTTTTAGAGAAAAGTTTAATTTTACAGTACACAAGGTTTATTACTGCTATTTTGACACTACAAGAATTTGTTAATTTATTTACATTTTTATAAAATTAATTTATTCCAAATATTAATAATTTTTTGTTGAGAGATGTGTGGGATGTACAGTGGAGTTGTTCCAAATTTCATAAAATTGCTTTGTTCGTGATTAGAAATTTTTTTAATTTTTTCTCCACTTAGAGGGATTTATTTTCAAAAATTATTTTCCCAAATAATGCAATTTTTGTAGCAAATCTCGTGAACTTCGACGATAGGCAACGCTGGTATTGTCACACACGCACCTTCCTGTTCAGTGCAGTTTCTCCTTACTCCTCTCAGTGAGTGGAAGGCTGCCACTATGAATATAAATTCAGTAACTAGAACAACTAGGTCCCCAGCATTTATCCGCTTTACCTGGAGTGTTTTAATTATTATTTTTAATTAATAAAAGCTTTTTTTTCTACAATTTGTCTATGTCCAAGGTACTACGCAATATTTTGGATTTTGAAAATAATGGAGTCAAAATTCCAGGAATTCATTCCCCAATTGTTTTGAGACGAATCAATGACACCTCATCCAACTTTCCATGACTCCGGTAAGTACCTCATAATTCACGTGTCGCCATTAGTGTTATACATATTAAACTGACGCGAATATCGGATAATTTTTTAAATATACGATGTAACTATTAGAGTATTATACTACATCCTACACATGTTATGTAAATGGATGAATGTGACCTTTCGTAGAGGCGGGTCACCGTCCTGGGCACTGTGGGACGTCCGTCGTTTCGAAACACAAAGACGCTTCGTGTCTCGACGCCAGATGCCAGCTGACGCCTTCGCCGCTCCGTCGCGACGCTCAAATTGCTGTTCCGGATTTTATTCTCAGTCTCACGCATCCACAAAATACGACCTGATGCACTTGCGGTTAAAAGACACAAAATTTGCCTGTGGGTTGTAAGTTGGTTTAGCTCATAGGTTTACATCGAATGTAAAAATATATATTGTATATCACCTTAAGTGATATTTAAAGGGGTTGTATTCTTCTGCTGGTGTACTCCGGGAGGGGGTGTGCGTGACGAGCTTAAGACCCCTTCCCAATCCCAAATTAGAGTTAATCATTTTTTTAACAAGAAAAACGTAAAACCCTGGAGTGAGTACATTGTGTCTGTAGCGTCATCCTGGCCCGGTTTTTTCTCTGGTTTTCCATTGGGTGAGACGGATACATATGCGTCCACTACGTTCAGGACTAGGGACGGGAGTGTAAATAATAATTCTAAAGTCCTGCTAGAAATTCCTCCCCTCTAAGTTTTGAAAAGGGTAACTAAAACTGCGTTATCTTATGAATCCAGACATATACAAAATATACAATCCTTCCTCTGTGTTCACTCCGTTATCATTCGATCTAAGCGTAACTACTCCGTTATTATTGTATCTACCTCGTTGGCATAGAAAAAGTATTTTACTCAAAGCACACGCAAGAACGCAGCAGTTTAACGAGACAAGTAATTGTAATATACTTGATTTTAACGAAACTTTCTATTTTTCTATCCCATTTTCATCACGCTCATAGGAATATTTCAAGCACAAAAAGACGCCCAAGATTAATTTTTTTTTCCACTACACCAAAATATTTCGTGATTGAATTTACTTTTGAGCATGTATGCCACGGAATTGCAATAATAATTAAGAAATAAATTACCAACGGCAATTGTACTTCAGGAATTCACCCTTTTCATGGACGTAAATAAATTAACCAATATCTCGATTCCTAACACTAGTATTTATACGTATTGGGAACAAAATATGTGATTTATCAGAAAAATTTCTTGAAAACTATGCGGATCTCACAACTTTTCCCAGAACTAATCACAGAAAATGACTTGCAAATATATTCACTGATATATTCACTAATACATAACACTAATTTCGACGTTATTCACAGATGAAAGCATATTAATTCTTCAATGCATTCAAGATAGCATTATAAAATTTCAGATTTTTTCTATGTGAATTGAAATTATCGGTTTAAGTTATTCCTGGTTCATTTACTGATACGTAGATATAAAGAGATAAAAGTATATTCAATACAAGAGACGTTGTTTTGATATCTCAAATAATTTATGTGATTTATCACTTACCCAATGTATCAATATTGAGAGTAATTTTTTAAAATTATTTTGAAGAGATGTAGTATTTTTTAAACATATTGGTTTAGTAACACAATTTATGTTGGGTTATTTTTAATGATTTATTGAATATAATTCATTATAGTAAGGGTTAATATTAGGGGATCATGATCCTAAAATGTTCGTTGAATTTCAAAGAAGAATATAAAAATAAATTCATTGTTTAGTTGTGAGTGTTTCTGGAATGACAAGGTCCAAGAAGCTAAAACATTAAGCATTTGTTTTTTGAAGGAAATAATAATATCTCTATTACGTCAAATTTTTATTTTATCTCTCACAAGATGGGGTATTGTCTAAATTATCTGTGTAACGCTCGGAACTACTGGAACTAACGCTCTGTAACTGGTAATGACGTGACCAACAATATAAAATGTTACAGAAAAAAGTAAGAACATTATAAATATTAAATTACAATAATTTATGTATCGTATGAAAAAATNCTCGGAACTACTGGAACTAACGCTCTGTAACTGGTAATGACGTGACCAACAATATAAAATGTTACAGAAAAAAGTAAGAACATTATAAGTATTAAATTACAATAATTTATGTATCGTATGAAAAAATATCGTCAAAATTAAAGAAGAGTAATATTTAGTACGCATCCGAGGATTTACCATTAGAATCACTTTTATTTTCTTCGTACGATCATGGTAACGCTAATATGGAGCATGAGGTCTTCCATGTTTCTAGAACCTTCTGGGTCTAGTCAGCCCGAGTCAGCCAAACAGCAGACAGCGTTATCGGGGAAGCGGTGCGGCGACCCGAAACGCAGCGTGTCCTCCGTTCCACAGAATGACGCATGGCGTCGTGGCCTTGTCCTCGTCTGTGGACTGCCAAAGAGGAAGTTATCGCTCCGCAAATATTGGGTTTATACCATAATGTATTTACTTAGATTTACGGTTAAGTGGGGTTTATCGGACCACATCAACATATGCTCTGAATCTCTGATTGGAAAAGTTATCAACCTATGAACTTTTGTTTTCTATTTTCTTAAATCTTACTTTATTTAATACACTATCGTTTAAAAGTCAATTATTCTATCTTAATTTATTTAATCCCGTCTTCAACAATGTCATTCCGGGGTACACGTTATGCATCTCTTGTTTTATTTTCTCTACCATCCTTCTCTTACTGGGGCCGCACTCTACTACCAGACACATCACCCACTAGTCTCAAATACGTGACGTAACACTCCAATCTCATGCAAATACTGTTCTAATAACTCATAAACCTGATTATGCGTTAATAATTTGGATTTCTTTCTTAAATTGATTATTTGTATCTTCTGCTGCTCATCCAAAAACCTCCCTCCCTCCAGTCGATACAGTGCGCAATCCCACAGTATGCTGTCTTCTGTCTCATCTCCTTTGTGCACCGATGAACTATTCAAAAGTCTCATTATTGAACGAAAAGACTCGATTTATTATCAATTAAAGAAACTTTACTTCGTTTCGACCTCCACTGTGGCTCATCATCAGGCATCTACTGACAAAAATTGTTGTAACAGTTTAACGTGCTTGGAGTGCGAGAAAGAGTTCATACAAATCACAGAATATAATNAACTTTACTTCGTTTCGACCTCCACTGTGGCTCATCATCAGGCATCTACTGACAAAAATTGTTGTAACAGTTTAACGTGCTTGGAGTGAGAGAAAGAGTTCATACAAATCACAGAATATAATATACATGTATCATATAAAAATCAAGGAATAAGGCACAGATAATACACTAATACTTAGAATATTTACAATACGAGTAAAGAGGTGCGGAATCACATAATAGTTGTTACTAATTCAATAATACTAATTCAACAGACACGATTTTGCAAATGTGGCAAATAGAATGAGAAGTCTCGGGAAGGGCGTGATCGCTAAGAAATTATTCCGGATGTACGATTTTTCCGAAAAGAATAAAAAATGGTTTGTGTCAACACCCGAAACGACCGAAATGTTAACTTACAAGGCTTAATTCCAATGCTTTAAGATATTGAGAGACGCAACGTATGATAAGGAAAAGACGATGAAACGAGACATACTATGCTTTGTGATTGTGAGCTATTAGGGTCAGAACTGGCTACGAATACGCGGAAGATGAGAACAACTGATTATGTATTTGGGATAGGACAAGAAATAAATGTATAACTCAAGAACAACTGTACAAATGTTTTCAGGAATACGTAGCCGGGATACACAGAATAAAAGTAGGACTAAAAAGCTCGAGGCAGAGAATACGCTCACCTCCCCGTTGTGGGGATGGGTTCCATTTGGTGACGAAGTGATGTAGTCATGTTCATCAGATGACAAAAAGGAGAGACGAACTGAAGAAAAAGAAACAAATATCTACATTGAATATGCCGCGGACTTTCAATGAGGCGATCGGGATGGCGCAGTTGGTAGGCGCATGAGCGCGTAGAGCTCAAGGTCCCGGGTTCGAATCCCGGTCCCGTCTCCCATTTTCATTCGACGTAACATGATTAAGAAGTAAGCTGCTACCTACAGAGTAATCCACTGTTTATGCTGAATAACCAATTTTTTTTCGAGTGTAAAACTTTTCAAAAGTTAAAACGACGAACATAGAACATGGCTCTCCCATATTAATTCCTAGCGTGTTGTCGTGGCGTTTTATTTTCCAATTACACAGTGTGTGTAAGAAAAGTATTGTAATCGGTCGAAAAAATGTTTTTGAGATCTCTTCGGATCTTCGCGAATTGGCTCTAAGAGAGTCTATTTTCAAATTTTGGCGATGATGTTCAATGTCGTATGTGTGTGTTTGTATGTATGTTAAGAATTTTGTTCCCCCAATAACGCATGAACATATTGATGCATCAAAAGCAAAATTGCGATTTGACTTTTGGGAATAGAAACCTATCTGTGAACAGCTCATACAGACTTCATTTATACACCGCGCACCACTTCCGGTTTCTTAAAATTAATATTTTTTAAAATATGCATAGAAGCTTTTTGATTGGTCAGTTAATTCTGCGTAGAGATTGCTATACCGCGTTCCTGTACGTCGCACCGTTTCTGAGATATAGCGAAAATGTATGTAATTGTTATACATTTAAATGGTGTAAAAAATTTGAATTAGAAATTTAAGAATGCATGTTCCCTGAACGATGTAACTATGACCATTACGAAAAGAAGACAAATCGATAGATCGCTACAGAAGAACAATCAAAATTGGCACTAGATCACTCACCAACATAAATTATAAGACACTTGTCGTCATTGTTGCAAGTTGATTGAGAATTCATTGGAGTTGTATAGAAAGTAATTGGGGATTTCCATTCAATCAATGATCCAATTGTTATGAGACTATTGAGTTTTCAAACCCTCCCCCTGAATCTGGGGTATATTTTTTCTTCACTGTCAACCAGAGAATTTCGTACTTATAAATGGATTAATGGATATCATTTATATGAGACAACTTAAAATATTTTGAAAATGTTAATATAAATTAGGAAAATACTAGTTTAAATGTATAATGAGCAAACACATTACATTTATACCTGCATTACAAATTATTTTTCTCAATTTTGTTATCTACATTTATCCACGTACATTTTCTCCCAATATAAGATTTTAATTGTTAAACTGAAGTTCATGTTGAATATTTTATACACTATTTATGATTCATTAGATGCATAAGTAAATATGCCCTTCTTTTCTATGGTGTTGGTTAGAAACGAAATTCAATCATTACAAAATTTCCCTTCGATATAGTGAGGATTATTTTGAGATTATACAAGTACTTGAAGACACTTCAGTGGTCTGCGCATCTGATTTCTCAGCGTACTATCCCAAACCCTAGGGGAGTGAGCATTCTTGGGTCTCCCTCTTTAATCGGGTAATACCCCAGTCATCATATGATACGGGATATGGGATACGACCCTCAAACTTTTTCGTACACTAGGGGTGAATGCACGCACTTCAAATATGCTGTTTTGTGCTAGTTTATCCAGGATGGACCAGTTAATGTAAACGATTTCATAAGACCCAGAGAGGTCATAATCCTGATATCATACCTCTAATCTTTCTTTTATTTACTATGTCAAGTTAAGTTTCCATATTAAAAATTAGTCATTTGTGCTAAAGTGAGTTTCATTACGAATGTTTCACGGGATGACGAAAACGAGTGTACGTAATATTCTTTCAACTTTGGATCCTTCTTTTGATATCAACAAATAAATTAAAAAGCTTGAAATTAAACAACAAATTCAAATAATTAATGATTATGCACGTCATTTGAATTTTCCACGCTTTCAGTTAATATTTAAAGCAAAGCTGTGTTTCAGTATTGACATTCATGTTAGTAAGTTGCATGTAAATATAAGTGTTTACCAACCATGGTTGAGAAAATTGATGAGAAGAATGACTGTCTCTTCCCCATAGATCGAGTAATTTGTTTATTATCCCCTTATCAAAGGGTAAAATTCGTAATTTTTTTTATCATTTCGTGTTCTAATTAATTCGGAACAGTTCAAATACGAATTTTACCGATAATATCCGGTTCCTTGTTTAGATGAAATTTGAGCTGGTGAAAGATTACCCATGAGAAGACATGTAACTTTACTTGAAATTGTTATTTTTCAAATTTGGCAAGGTGAAGGGTAAAAATGTACTAAAGACTTTCGAAGGCAAGTATTTTTTCTTTCCGTAAAAAAATGGCCCCTTACCCGGTGTCACTCCGAGAACCATTCTACCTCAACCCGCAACGTACGTCATAGCGACCTCAAATGCAAATAGTAACCATTCCCTGTCTTGGGAGAATTATAATGGAGATCTAGAGCGGAGTGGGCTACGACACTCTTGATTAGTGGTTGAGTATCGTCGTGTGCTATGAGAACATTACAACAACGAGCTGAGGAAGCCATTCTGCGAAAGCGCCTTCCTGTGTCGAGTGAGAATACGAGTAAGCATAATCATGCAGTACACCTGGATGGGTGGTGTCTCCTCACATCCGTCACAGCCATTGCTTTCATTAAGACTTCCCTCGTTGTTTCTGATCATTACGTCATTCCTAAACAGGATTCAAAGTGGCCTAGAGTGAACCAGAATCAGAGTATTTGGACTCTCCTTTTCCGTTTTTTTTAAATGAGAAATTCACGAATGTTTGGTGTTACCACCAATCATTTCTTGTTCATGTAAATGTCCTTCTATAAAAGAAAATCGCTTCTCGAGAGTCAGTCTATAGTTCAAATACAGTTGCTTTGTTTGTACCCCTAAGCACGATTAAGACCCCATTGTGAATGTTGTACCAAACATGTAATTAATTTACATGATAATATATTAAATACATTTTATTATATACATAATATTTGTATCTCCTCTTTATAAGAAAACATTGGTCTTTCGTGAAAATGAAGTCGGTAAACTCGATGTCACGGAGAGAGAGTCCGGAACTGCGCTGTGTTATGAGTTAGAGTCGGCAAGATTTTTTGACATCTTATCCTCGATGACACCGACTTGATTATATAGAGTGAAGATAGCGGAAGAGATTAGAATTATTATTATATAAATGGATATATGAAAGATGAAATTAAAATTACAAACGCCCACGCCTTACAAGTCGAACCCATAATCCTTCTATCGCACTCTAACTGCTACGCCACCTCGTCACCTTAACATATGTCGCAACATGAATTTATTAAACTTTAAAATGTTCTCATCTGAAAGTTTTTAAAACTAAAGAAAGATTTTCTTTTTTTTTTTTTCTATTATTGCATCATACATGACGTGAATACTTTACTATGTCCTGTGAGGCTTCCCCCACTTGAAGTCAGCTGACACATTATCCGTTCTCGCCGCGAGCGCTGGGTGCGTCCACCGGAAAAGGATATAGAAGGCACGGCGTGCGGAATAAGACAGTCTATTTACTTGTGTTATGAGGTAGCAATGGTCATTGGAGGATGTGCCTCTTCCTCTCACACTGCGATCGATACATAGGACACTGACCCTGTCTAGGACGAAAAGTCGTCGCAATCATACTCACTTTGTTGTTGTTTCTAGTTAAGCTAGTTATGATAGAGAATTAAATCTTTAACAAATTTAAAATTTGAATAAATTGGTGCCATAATATATGCTTATATCGCTTCTAAAACCTTCAGGTTATTTAAGCAGTACATGGACTATTAATTATTTCGATGAAATAAGTTATCTCAAATAAGCAAAAAAATTAGAAAATAATTTACTTTCCGTATCTTCCCCATAGATGATTTGTTATTGTAGTCCAAACCATTACGATTTTAAAAAATTTCTAGATGTCATCGGCAATTCTGCCAACCTGTCTTGTTCGTGGTTTTAGTCTCGTAAATTTGTTCGCCTTGCCAACTATGTCACAAGCATTACGATAAAATGCTAATGGCAGACTATTCTGCTTACGTCATGAGAAGCTCACAGTTTATATTATTTTCCTTTTAAATAACTTGTTACAAATTAGATTGTCGTCACCATTATTCATTACGTTAACATTCAAAGTCGTAGTATGAATAAGAATTCGATGATAGACTCCTGGAGTCAATTTGTATAGATCTGAAGAGATCCCGAACTTTTTTCGGCTGTTTACTAAACTTTTCTTATGCGTACTATATAATCGCAAAGTAATAACCTTTTTTTTGCGAAATAACTTTTCGCCAAATCTCAAAAACGGTGCATTGTACGGAAATACTGTTTAGCAATACGTAAGCACAATTTAATGTACAATAAAAATGTTTCTACTAATTTTTTCGAAATTTTTATTTTTAAGAAACCGAAAGTGGTGCACTATGTGTAAATCGGAAATAGCTGTACAGAAATAGGCTTCTATTTCCAATTCATTCAAAATCAGTACTCTACTTTCGTTCGATTTCTTTAATTTGTTCGTGAGTAATCGGATAAACAAAATTCTTCACACATTCACTCATACAAACATTTGAAAGCAGACTCTCTTGGAGCTAATTCGTTAACGGCGAACTTCTAGCTTAACTACGGTACCTCAATAGAACTTACTGTGAGGCGTAATATTTCACCGTTTTTATATTATAAGAAGAGAATGGGTAAAAAGAAGATGAGGGGAGAGAAGAGAAAACAGAAGAAAATCAATTTATAGGAATAGGTCTTGGAATGTCGTGAAATAGAAACATGAAGCAGAAAAGAACCATTTCTGTTCACACCAACGAAATATGTATTGGTGCAGAGGCGGATCTAGACCGTAGTTAGGGGGGGGGGCTAACCGGGGAGAGATGCGGGGAGCATTTCTGTTTGAAAATCATTGTTTTACAACACAAATTGTATAAATATTATCTTTTAAAGAAAATACACCAACAAACCAAATATATAATCAACAATTAACAATATTAAATATAAATTTATTAATTGTTTAAAGTGGCAAAGTACACCTTTATCTATTGAGAGTCAGGTCCAATAGGGGGGGGGGTGCTCTAGTCCCCCTTAATCCCTCCCCCATAGATCCGTAACTGTATTGGAGGTATTAACTGGTAACGGCCATTTTAAGAATTATTTGAAACGCCTACAGAAGATAGAGAGTGAGGGTTGTGCCTATACAAGCGGAATAGAGTTATAGATCATGTGTTACGGGAGTGTGAATTCTATAATAAGGAAAGGTGTAAATATGTAGGATACCAACACCGAGAAGGTGTGAGGCGAAACAGGAGTGATAAAAGTGATAGCATCCACAATGGAGAGGTACAATGAATATCAAGTGAATGTGAGCACAATTTGCTTGATCACGGATGTTATTAAGCGAGGTTACAATAGTTGAGATATTGGATAGCGGGCACTTAACGGCGAACAGGTTCGACAAAGGACGCTGGACGCATATTAACATTTGAAACGCGGCAAAAAAGTATACACTTATGACGCCCTACCCAACAAATCTACAAATTTACCCAATTCAACATTGTTCTTTAAACACGTTAATTAATGAAAGATTTAACGCCATCCAAATAATCAAATAATACTAAAAAAAATTAGATTGTCGTCATAATTTTCCCTACTTCTGTTTCAGTCAATGCGAAGTTACCATTTATGCTATCGATATGGTGTAGCAATTTACGATGGATTTCTTTAACATATAATGGGCCATCTTCTTCCAGGCAACAAGTTCAATCAAACTTCAAAAATGTTGACACGTATATTTGGGGGGGCCTCTCGAGAAAACGTGCGGGCCGAATGAGGCCTTATTCTAAAGGAATGACTATTTTGGTAATTCTAATTTCATTTTATTTCTTTATTTGTTAGTTTATGCTCCTTTATTAATTGTAGTATAATCTAAATTTTCGAGATATCTTTCGAACACTGGACTTCTCTGTGCGGCTTAGTTACTTCCTGTTTGATCATGATTCCCTTTAGTCTACTGCTAAACTTATTCCGAAGTGAGTACAACACACTCTCTTTTTCTCTCTCTGTTCTCTAAAAGACGCGAATCGAATTGTTGCACGCATCTTCGTGCGGAGTGCGTACGTGCGCGCGTATGTTAAGTGTTTTGGCATCTGCACGCTCTCACACTTCAAAACATCCGGAAGGAGGTGGGGGAGGAGACGGGATATCACCTCGCAATATCCGGTGGCGATGGAGGTGTGTGTGTTTACGTGGGCCTAGCGTGACCCTTCTACTCATTGACGAGACGAGATAAATAAAAAAATACTATAATATATAAATAATTTTCAAATTAAAAATATAAATTGTAACAATTACTTAAAATACTAGAAATTTTTTCGTAAATTATGCTGGTTTATTGTGCTCCAATAATCGTATGCAGTTTTTAACTGCTTGTAAAACAAGAGAAATTACTTATTTGAATTGTCTGTAACTTATATTGGCATTTAAAGTACATAACTTCATAATAGAAAGATACTATGTAATAATGATAATACAATAAAGTAAAATTCAACAATATTTACTTTATTTTTAAGAAAACTAAATGTTGGCCAATTCTTATCTAACTACGCGTAGCCAAAATCTACGTGTAGTATACAAACCCTTATCCCCATCATCCTTAAATACTTGGAAATGGGAAAATGCTCCCCCCTCTCCCGGAGATTTGTCCTCACTCGAATTTCCAAGATTGTTTGTAGGCGAATGTTTCGATATAAGTACAAAGATGTATTCAAATTCCCTGCCCGTATTGTTTGTTTAAATACGAATCTCTTGTGACAAGAACTTCAGTACAAATAGAAATATAAAACAAGATTTATGAAATAGATTAAAAAATGGTTAATTATGTTTCAGGTATTTCGGGGTGGGCAAAGTAAAGAAGTCGTTTCGTTTGGAAACACTTCCCCCATCCCATTCCGCTAGCTTGTGGTCGCGTCGCGTACACAGACGAAGCGTGTGTTCACGATGCGTGGGAAACATGTGAGCGATAGACGCAAGTCAACGACTCACAGGAGGACATCCGCTCACGTCCCATCCACGATTACGCGTCTAAATAATTCGTATATGCTTCATCAATTAACATAAACATTGACCTCCCTTACGAAGAGTATTCTTAGTAAAATACATTTGAGTATACGAGTATTACAAAATGACATTTTATATTAGAATAGCTGAGTTACCTCAACTTCATTCGCGTCGGATTTTTTTTTTTTTTTCACTTAAATAAAGTTCTTGAATCCAGATTGATATCTACGGAAAATGTTTGTCTTCTTCTGTGGACGAATTCTAAAAGATAATCAAATCCACGCAATTTTGAATTAAAGTACGCATTACGAACAAAACAAAAAACTTGAACATAGAAAGAGGCTGGCCAACAATAAATCGCAATGAGTGCTCGATAGTACTACGTGAAAACGGAAAATGAAATACTGATGGATATGGGTGATTCAACGGAATGGGGAAATTTGTTACACAGAAAGGAGTGAGTTCATGAACAAGCACTTAACGTTTCCAACCGTTCCAACAAGTTTACACAAAACAGCAGAGGTTATTGAGCAATGAAGAAAGTTGCATTGGTCTCGGCGGGAACTCACGGGGTTGCCACCACATCAATTGCTCCTGTAAGAACATCTTTACCTTGGCAGGCGTGAATTTCAGAAAATGACAAAGGAATGGGACATGAAATGACAAAGGAGTGAAAAAACAGTCTTAAATAAATTATTATCTGTGTCGTGCACATCGAATCTGACGATTTTAAATGACCTAATTCATGTTGTAAATCAAAGTATTGAGAACATACAAAAAAATTTAAGATATTATTTAATTAAAGCTATTTTCATAATCTCTTTTTGAATAAAGTAGATAATTTCAGTATCAAAGTACATTATAAACCTTCTTCAGTGTTTGCTCTAATCATATTTTGTTTGTTTGTTTCTGGGATGAAAAATTGTGGGGTTGAATGTCATGGCAATTTTTTATTGTTTAGAATCTTCGGTAGCTTTGAATTCTTGATACCACAATGGTTCATATTCGTCCTCATCAGCACCCGTATCCATTCCATTCCTTGTTTACACTCCACAAGTTGGAGTAGTCGGTGAATTGTTGGCAAGAGTGTAGCGAAGCGCGAATAGAGACGCTCTCGCTCTACTTTGGTCGTGGGAGCGGCGCATCTTTTTGAACAGTAGGTCCTATCAATGCATTCAGTGTACACCCTTGTAATGACTGTGGTTTGTTCAAGTTTGAATAGAGCTAAAATTAAAAATAATATATAAAAATCTATTTTTCTCCTCCCAATATTATCTACCACAAATATAGCTAATGCTCATCATGTTGCATTTAAAATTAGAAATCATCATGTTGCATTTACAATTAGAAATCATCATGTTGCATTTAAAATCCCTGGCTGCCACAACTGATAGGGAGAGTTGAATTTTCTATACTGACTGCTTCGTCATGAAAACTCCCAAATGCACAAATTTGGCCCTTTTTAGACCTACAACCCTGGTTATAGGGTGTCACCCTGCACCTTCGACATGAAAAGTACGCTCTTCAGGGTTGCGAGGGAGTTGAACAATGGAGATTTACACAGAGATCGCAAGTGGCGCAGTGAAAGTAAATATATACGTCATAGTGTATCTGGTATCTATTCAGAACACTATGAAGATATATACACAAAATTCATTTTTGTACCTTCATTCGTTCATTGATTGAGGAAGAAATAGTTCATATTTTCAGTAGCTTTGAGAGTAGTTCATACAGTTTGAGGATAATTCCCAAACATATGAAGAAATTTCGATTAACATACTTTCAAGATACATTACGTAAATAATCGGGAAGATATAACCTATAAGAGAAATACGAGCAATTGTATTTCTCTTCTCAACTTCCTTTTTGAACAAATCATTCCACAATTATAATTAGATAATGGTGTTATATTCGGTTTACATTAATGAAAAACAAAGAAAAACAATCTAAAACCAATTAATATTAAATTATATAATAATTATTAACTACAACATACTAGTACTCTCTATTTTAATACATATTTTGTAATTATTACTGTATACAATTATTATTAAGACCATTTTACCAATAGCTAAATATATTCCTGTATCTTGATTGTAGACCAATGAAGATGCATTTTCCCTACCTGTACAAGTTTTAAGGGCTCTAATGACCTCGCTGTTGACGAGCCCTAAAGCCCCACAACAAAAAAAAACAAAAAAACAATGAAGATGACAGCATAATCCATCGAAAGCTGGTTTTGGCAAATAATTTTTTTTTCGGTTGACTTTAACTTTGTTTATCATAACACATTCCACGCCAAATTTTTGTTTCCATCCCTTTTGTGGAGACTGAATACACAAAAGGCTCGAGATAACTTTAAAAGAGATACTTAAGGATTAGATACCTTAGGACTTTTTCTGGCAAGGTGAAGTGATCAAATATTTGAATCCTTTGTGTACCAATCGAGTTGTTTATTGGACTGATCGGTCAATGACTCCAGGTGCGCCGTGTTTACGCGTAGGTCTGTGGGATGAAAGATATTCTTCGCTCTGAGATATTTGGGAAGCTTCTTCAGCGCGTTTTCCCATGTATCAAGAAGAAAATAATGCACTTGTTCCTTAAGGAACGTGTTCTTTACATTCTTTTATCGAAAATTTTACTGACTCAACTTTATCATTCAAAAACTTCACACAACCACACCCAAACACATGGGTCTGTTCCAAAGATTAATATTTTTCCTTTTATATTTCGACGCACTGAATCCAAAGCCAGGGCTACAATTGCTCCATCACCCTCCATATTTTTAAAATCGTAAAAATACGCTCTTATTCTCTTGATATTATAACATGTTCCGAACTATTTTTATTCTTATGTTAGTAGTGTGCTGAAATGTTAAATCCACTTCTACCTTAGAACCCTTGATTAGAATTGATGGGATGCTTGAGAGTAAATTAGTTTATTGTCCTCCACGTGGTCACACGCAGTTTGTACTTCTTTTTTGATTATTTATTTATTTATTTACTGGAGCAATTCTGAATTTGAAACCGAACCGAAACCGTTTCAAAAATTTCGGTACCACGAAAAGAAAATCTTGGATCTATATCTGCTGAGAAAATGAAAGCAACAGCAACATGATTGAGTACCAATAAGAAATATTACAATTATGAAAATAAAAATTAAACAATAATCATAAAATGTAATAATGCGCATAATATTAATTATACATTTTTAGAAATAAAGATAATTTTCTTCCCTCGACTACATTTTTTTTAACAAAACATATTATCATTATTATTAAATGGTATACTTTAATGAGACTTATAAAGAATTTCGCATCCTTACATCAAAAGGATTACGATCCAGGTTTTCACTAGAACTTATACTTAAACGATGCCGCCTTTGTTAATGAGATGAACTACGATCCGGAGGATACAACTACTTTGACTCACAGGCATTATTAGTTATGGCTGCTCACTGTATTTTTCATGGCGAGGTGGTTCGTATGAGTCATGAATTTATTTATAGGTGATAATAAAATTGTGTCTCGGTCCGTTATCTGCGGAGGTTTTGTGCTAAGTTGGACACGCGTCCCGTAATTATGGATACCGACTGACGATAAAGTAAGACGCCAAGAGGAAAGATCTCGAAGATTCTGAAAGTGTGTGTTGGATATGAGTCATCATCCACTAAGTCAAAAGCACGTACCGCGTACCATATACGCGTGGAGTCCTCCAAGTAACTTCAATGAATCATTATTCCATTATTAACTGATCAACCGATTACACTAGACATAAGTCTTCAGCCTTGAGACTTACGTTCTGGGTGACGATCCCGGGCAGGCGTGCATTGTCCTTGTGGAAGGCATATAACCACTTATTATACTTCAATCATAAAAATCATCATCTTTTTCTCGAAAATCTATTAGAATTCCATTGAGCAAAATATCAACACAAGTAGGAAGAAATTAATTTTTCTCCGTATGCTTATAAGAATGTAACATTTTTTCTCACTTATCGGTATAGTTCGTAACTGGATGGGATAATTTCATTAAAACTGGAAAAAATATTTTGAAACGGTGATTACGTATGAAGGGATATTGCACATTCTAATAAATGAAAAAAATGCTATTTGAAAAAAAGAATCGAAAAAACTTTTATGTCAAAATTCAGAAAATCATTTTCAGAACGGAATCTGCCTTTCAAGGTAATAATATTTTTTCGTTCTTATATGTATTGAGGGTTAATGTTGATCAACTAAAGAATTTTTGCCAGTAAAAAGTGAAGCATCCCACATGATAAATTCGTCCACTTGTGCTCGGGTGACTCGAGCGCAAAAGACACGAACCCAGGACGGATCATATTTGGACATTGAAGAATCAGTTATAACGGAACAGGTAAATCACGAAAAATTTCTGTCACAATAGTCGTGAAACAAGCACTTGATTCGACTGGAATACATTGAAAGCTTGGAAGTTGAATGCATATACAATGCAGTGTTAAGAATTATTAAAAATGAAGACGAGTAATGAGATATTCTTTAGAAAATATTTCAAATCGTATTTAATGAATTCATTCGGATTTCAAATTAATAAGGTTTCCAAAATATGTTCATATTAAATCTTTTTAATTTAATGCTTTTTCAAAAGTCAGCAGCGACCTCCCCGTACTGGAGAAACATGCCCATTAATGGGACTCATCTCCAATACACTCCAATACACCATAAGGACATATTCTCTTATTTTGATGAAATATAGCTGTCTCAAACATAATACATATGACACCCCCACCTCCATAAGATGAAAATGTTTTGCATTATTCATTAAGAGACAACAATGTTCTGCGATGGATTCGTAAAGATTGAAATCATAAACGACTACCTTATCCCTTACTACGTCCCTTAAATATTAGGGAGTTTTTGCACAGCGTAGCTGCGAGCTATCGTATACGCTATCCACATGCAAGTTACTTCTGCGCATGCTCAGAAGTTAGTGATACACTAACTTTCCTAGCATAGGACGTCACAACGCCTCTGTTTGCGTATAATGTTGGTGGTACGCTAGTGATCGAGGTCATGGCGGATTTTAGTCTGAATTTGAGGTTATGTTGACATCTGAGAGGGTACGCGAGAGATTTGTTGGTTGTGTGTGGCGTATGATCACGTACAGAACAGTTTACTTGAGTACGCATGCATAGAAGTAGTTTGTTTGGGTTTACAATTTTTACTACGATTTGATTGGAACGTACGCTATGCAAAATGCATTCGATTGCACCATGTAAGTTACATGGTTAGCGTCATCAACCTACCATGTACGTTAGGAAGCGTGTACGTTATGCAAAAACTCTCTAAGTGTTAACGTTGGCCACCATGCATTTCAGTTTCTCAAAGTCACCTCAGTAGAACACCCAACGTTTTCGCTTTTTAGACAATCCGAGGTCACAGATCTGTAATGGGTGTCGAAGTGGTTTTCGTGACGGCTCCCCATTTTTCACGCTGTATGAACAGAACGCCATGCTTCCGCGGAGGTACAGCGCTAGGACGTCAGGTCTTGAGTAAAGTACACGCGGAGATTGAAGACTTTATGCATCTACTCACCAAACATTCATAATAATATTTATGAACTCTAATGAGATAAACATGACAGTCTTACTCGGAAAGTGACAATTTCTTGTTTATTATTGTCGACTATTGAAATAATAAATTTCGAAAATAGTTATTTTAACAATTATGATTATGAACAATATTTTCCGAATAATCTATAATTTATAATAATATGTACTTGTGAAATAATGTTTTTGTGTTTTATTAAATAAAAATTTGTTGGTATTGTTTTAATATTATAACATGCACCGATCTACTCTTGTTCTTATCTTAGGAGTGTGCTGAGATGTTAAATCCGCGTCTTGGCCTAGGGCCCTTGATCGGAATTGATGGGATGATCCCTTGCTTGCTTCCGAGGAGTAAATAAGTTTATTGGGCTCCACGTGGTCATACGCAGTTTGTAATTGCTATTTTGACTATAAATTTATGATTATTATCCTAATATTTGTAATCAGAGAGTCAGAGTAGAGCGCTGAGTTGCTGCCTGGACGACCGGGGATCGATCCACGATGAAGTAACAGGAATTCTTTTAAACCTGACTCCCAGGTCCACTGAGCATGCTAATAAATGAGTACCAGGTCTATCCTGGTGTCAAACGGGTCAGAGAGAGATTCTGGCCACGTTTGTTCCTCCTTGTGCCGAGATCTCGTAATTCCGCTGCTCTACCCTACGTACATTCCTTGGACACATCGTCGGGACCTACAAAGGGGACTGTTTGACTTAGTGATAAGTCGGCTCTTCATATCCACAGTAAGAGGAACATTCCTTATGAAAGAGAACTGGTTAAAACCTTTAGAGTACCATTAGTTTCATTTAAAATATCGAAGTTTGCTATAAAAAAAAGCTACAAGCATTTGGAGTACGACAAAACATTAGTCCCATATCAAGAATAAATGAAAACTACACTTCGATATCTTTATCTGTGAGGATTTGAGGAGGACGTTCTTTTTTGAATCACTCTATACATAACTACTTCATACAATATCGTTACATTATTTGACAGGCACCAATAATATTAAAAAGGTTAACCTAACATTTACCCTTCCAAATCCCTCAACCAAGTCACGGTTAGGTGGAACAGCGGACCAAATGGCCCGTACCTCACTATATGACATGAAACAAATAATAAATAAATAATGTGTTATGTATTAAATGTTAATAAGCAGAATTAATTACGCAGACATCAATTATTCACAATGACAGTTTGAAAATTCTATTGACTGTTTTTAGTAATGCGAATTTAGACCTTTACCGCGCTGAAAACACTACAGCGAAGCCGGATCTTCACAGTGAAATCTCACATTATACTTCCGGTGGGACCATACTTTTGAGGGGATAACAACCTACCTCAAGGGTTTTCATGGCATCTCTATGTTGTAATTTATCCTTTTACGTAATAGTACAGAACCATTTTCGCTGGATGTATTTTCTATCGCGATTAATGATTGAAGAATGAGAGGATATACTGGAGACTGCTAAAAGAACTCTTTCAAATTATAATAAAAACGCAACATAGCAAAATAAATTATTTAAATCTTTGTCTTTCTGTTTCTTCATCAGGAAAAGTAACGTTCTAAAATATGCAAGTTATATTTTTTTTAAATTGAATACGCGTGAGTCATTTTGCAATTTAAATGCGCGTAGTATAAATCAGTATAAATCAAGTGTTCTAATGACCTTGACGAGCCCTAAAGCCCCAAGAAAAAAATATAAATCAATCATAAATTCGCACACAAATCTGTTTCAGGTATGTAAAATGTTAAAATAATTTGTTTTACATCCATTTTTACAATTTATCAATTTAGCATGGGTACACCTTCGTCCGCGCAGATTTCACACGTTACATTTTGTCGATAAAATAACACAAACATCTCGTGTGCATTGTAGAGAATCAACCAAAATTGGTATTTTCGAAATTTGCTATCGTTAGCAATGAATTAGGGAGCAATACATTTTCTTCGAATTGTCGCCTTATTTCCCGAATTAATTAAGATATCATTACCGCGTTGTACGAAAAGTTGCAATTTTTGTTTACAATAAATTGAAACGATGAATAACCCGCATCACAATAACAAAAACTTCCATGTGAAGCAAGGCTGGTTATTGAATAAAATGTTTACGTAAAGTACATTGGACGTGTGCAGTTCTGATAGCTCCGAAGATTTCAGATTTATTAGGGGGATATAGGAAAAATATTTTAATGAACTCTATAGCNTATATATATATATATATATATATATATATATATATATATATATGTAAATGGAATATAATTATGTATATGCTATTTTTTGTTTTTATTTTTTGTGGTGTTGTCTAAATTCTCGCAGATACGTTGGGTAGCAAAATACAGTAATTTGTCTATAGAAGGTCGTTAAAATGTATAACTTAATAAAATATGTATCACAGACGTAAGAATCTCTACTTTTATTACAGTATATATTTGCTTAATAACTTACAATAGAAACAATCCACAACTGCCCCTGGACTCTTGATCGGAATTGAAGGAATAGTCCCTTCCTTGCTTGCTTGCGGGGAGTAAATTAGTTTTCTGCCCCACACGTGATCACACACATTTTTGACAATAAATTTATATAATCAATATATTAAAAATAACGATATTTTTTAGGAGATTTGTAGCATTTTCAATCTCGATTACACAACGTTTAAAATCTAAATCACACAACGATTTTAGTGTGACTGAGATTAAAAACATTACTAATCTACCAAGAAAGGTCGAATTTCATAATATATTGATTATCAAAATAATATAAGAAATGACTTTTTATTTATTTCAGTTCTAAAGTGGCATATATTTCCGTATTTTATTTATTTTTCAAGTATTTAATCCGCCACTGCCCTTGTGCTCTTGATCGGAATTGATGGGATGGTCCCTTGGTTATTTCAGGAGAGTAACTTAGTTCGTTATGCATTTTGCACTGCTTTTTTGGCAATAAAGTTTATTATTTATTTATTCCGTAACCGCGTCTTCAGAAGTTGCGTCTGTCCGTCGCATCGCGTTGGTCGCATCGAACCTGAACCACCCTTCCTTTCTTTCTTTCCAGAAGACCAAAGCGCACATCCGCTTCAATTAAACGCGCTCTGCGTCGTGGTTCCATGCACTCCTGGAATGTCACCGACCCACGCCTCTTCCGCTTATTCAGTCACTTCTCCTCTTTTACATTTCTTACTCTTATTTATGGTCTATCCTAAAAAGAAAAATAAACGTTAAGTGGAATTACTCCGACAGCGGAATCATACTTGGCAAAGAATAAGAGACTTGTCGCATCAGTCGCTGGGAATCCAGCCGCCACCCATGAGGAATGCGTACAGAATCGCAAACGCTCACCAATTGGGGGCGGTGGATGGTGGGGTCGTTGATGTCACCGGATTTCTGGTTGAGTGCGAATGGTTGTGCTGGAATTCGTCTCAAGATTTGCGCTACTCTCCGATTTATGTGGGAATGATTCGTAAAAAATGATTTTTGGTCATGGGAATATATATTATACGCTGTGATCGTAAGAGAAAGGAGATGAAATAGACAGTCACAAGCTGCGGTGAAGAACGCGGAGGATTTGCTCACAGCATCCACACTGGTTATCTATAGTTTAATATGTCATTCAACCTGTACTGACTATCAATTACTTGATGAGATGTCCAGTTATTCCGGTACTCAAATGTAATAAATAAAACAAATTTCTGGAATGAAAATATTATTATATGAGTTTGGTCTGAGGTGGTGATGTACTCTCCAGTATTCACTGACGGATCCAAACATTTTCTCAGGAGTGAAGGGATGACTCGCGCCAACGTAAAGAATTCTTGCGCACCGTTTAACTACTACGTAAATTTACGTACGAGAAACACGTTAAGTCATCTTGAAGAATTAACTACGCTAACAAAATGTAACAGATCATTAAATTTGTATTTAGTTATAGTTAAATATCTAATAATTTCAGTTATCCCCCAGTCAGAACAACAAATAAAATATAAATAAATAAATAAATAAATGTCTTTATTAGTGGCGAGACTCAGACCAAGGTCTGCTCTTCCACCTAACCGCTTTAAAAATATTTACAATATCATTACAAAATTAGTTTGAATGGGAGGGTATTTATCTACTACAAATAGGAACTGATGCACGTATGAATAGAAAGTACAAATGCCAATGGAAAGTTCACCAATCTGGTAGAGATCAGAAACGAATTATCGGAATAAATAAGAATTATTACTAAGATTATTTTATCGTAGTAGCGACTATGGATGAGTATTTACCTCTTACTTGGGGAGGTAAGGTGTGAGTGTAATGTAGTGCTATGGGAGGGCTGAGGTTTGAAATTCAATATTTGCAGTTTTTCAATAAAATTCCAATGAAGGGAAACAATTGCAACATATGACTTATATCAAGGACCTCGCTCTAGACCCACGTCAGTCTGGAAAATTCAAATATTTGGAGATGTCTTTATAAAATCGTTATTCAAATAATACGTACAGTCTAGAAATTCCTCATTATTAAATTATTCTTTTTAAAAATGTTACTACGAATTCATTGTTATAGTACTCGTCGAATGACGCCGACTTTGCCTTTACTCATAAATCTCCTTCAAGGAAATAATTATATAAGTGTGTTTTGAAGAAACAGTAATAGGTCTTATACCATGAGAAATACATTAATTGAATTTAACACAATTATATTTAATACTTTATTAATTCGCGTTCCAGTAATTAACCGCTGTTTTTTAAATTTCTTTTAATATATAAAATGAATATTAACCTACCGCTTCTTATTTATTTCAGGTAAGTTCAGTCAGTTTTTACGGAGGTTCGTAAATATGCGCATAAGAAAAGTAAATTGATTTGGCCTGCAATGGGTAAGTAGAATTCCAATTCCTTAATAAAACTCTTATAATAATTATTTCAATGATAATTAAATCTAAAACAAAAGGAATGACAGAATGTGAGGAATAGCAAAAACAATATTCTTCCTCAGCACAACCGTTACCTGTCTTAATTTCCCAGAATCGGTTGCTGTAGTGGATCCATTGAGGGTGCTAGCCCACCCATTGGACCAAAACTTTCAAGAGATAATACTGAAATTGATAAAATGTATCTTTATCCTTTAAAATGTATTTGCCATTTTAAACAATTAATAAATTTTGTCACTATTTAATAAACTGTTAATTATGTATTTGATGTATTATATTAAAATACACAATTGCTATAATATTTATAACAATATTTATTATAGTATTTGAAATAATATTTACAATAATAGTTACAATAATAATCACAATAATATTTATAATAATATTTACAATAATAGTTACAATAATAATCACAATAATATTTATAATAATATTTACAATAATAATCATAATAATATTTATAAAATGTAGCGCCCCGCCGCCGTTGTTTAAGGTCTAGATCCGCCACTGATCGGTGGTGTAGTGGGTTGTAAGTAAAAGTTGTATGAAATTAAGATTTAAAGACAGCAAGAATTAAAAGCAGTAGTTGTAGATTCCGTAGAGCGAGCTCACACAATCTAGAACACAAAAGCGGCTCTATTCTCGATAGAATTTGGATGAAATTTCTCCGCATCACTCTTATTAGTTCAAAAAACGTACAAGATCAGTTCTTAAATCTATGTGAAAAAATGTGGAGCACGTCCATTTTAAAGAAAAGAAAATTCGCGATACAGTTTGGTTATTGTATAATACTTTTAATTGCGTAAAAGTATATAGTGCCAAAAAAATAGAAACGTATGTAAAAATATAGGTCTAGGAGTGCCGTAGTACAGAAAAAATTTCCATTAACGCGGAAAACATAAGATGGAGTATTATTATGAATATTCCATGCAAGTTTATAATCGAGTACCCGGAGGTAAGGGTAAGTAAAATGCTAAACCCAGAAATCATAGTCGTAAGACACCTACGACACTGAGGCTCAGAAGTATGTATGTTGACTTACTTTATCTGCCTGCCTACAAAATGTTTTATTATTTCCATACGATATAATAAGTGTTTTAAATAGTATTCTGCACGTAACTATTGATATTGTTGTTAGTTTTATACTCTTTCACTTTCTATATTGGTCAAACCTATGTTTCACTTCGGGTCTTTTGAAGAGTACGAACGAGCCACGGACAGATTTTTTAACTCAACAGAAAGTGCCCAACTCAAACTCCCATGCGATTATTTTTTTAATTTCACTCTTTATTTTTTTTCATCACTTTCCGTCACTGATCCACTATTGACTTATAAAATCTGACATTCTGACATCTTTGCCTTCTCCAAACATTAACTTGCCCTTTCAGTTTATGACAATTAATTTCATCTAATAGAACAATTGACCTTTAATACTATCACCACTAATTAATATATCTTTTCACAAAATTTCAACAAAACCGAATCCTTTAAAAAAATGCATTGTATTTGTTCGTTCTAGCGAATATTATTGGAAACCTTTTGGCGATATTTACTAAACGCTTCGTACAGCTTGTTCACATTACGCTCGGTTGATTCAAGAGGCGAACACGGCTCCTCTCTCAAGCAAGTTGGTTCGTGGTCATCCTCCAGTGCTTCTTTATCTTCCTTTGCGTGAGGAACGCCGGGGAAGTGTTCGCTCTGTCTTTCTGAGCGGATGATTCGGGAAGAGCATTTCCGATTATCCGAAAGTCAGCGAAGAGAGAGTTTTAGGCGGAGACAAATTGAGTCCCATTCCATTGTTCGGATGTGTGCGACGATGATGATGTCCTATGACTGGGTCGCCGCCACGCCAAAGAGTGTCGTCATTAGCTTTCTTCCCTTCTGATTGAGAAAAAGAGACGTGAGAAAATACATTGACCTTTTGTCATGGGATTGCTATTGCATCGTACGGTTCTTTGAATTTTTTTCTTGCGTATTAGTTATGGAATATGTGGTACAGTTCCCTTAGTTTTGTAATAGAGGAAACCAACGCTCGAGGTTCCATTGCCGCTTCTTTTTTACTTCTATATTTTAATTTTAAATCTATAAAGTTCTTTTTATAATTCGAAAGAATGAAAATTGTCACAAAACATTTTTAGTTTATGATCTTATAATTCATGTGTTTTTAATTTTATTTTGTTTATTCCAATAGATTTGCTCGATCCAGACCTCAATTTGGGATTTAGCTCTCATTTGCATATTGTAGTGAATACATAAAGCGACCGTTGCAGTCTCAGCGCTTCCCAATTATCGACGTGGTACACAAAATTTATTAAATTATGTAATCCAAAAAAGAGAAAATATTTTGAATACTTTGCCACGTCTTAAAATACTGTATTCTTACATGAACGTATAAAAAACAAATGTCATTATTATTTTCGTATTTTTAATAGTATATGATATTAATTCATATTCGTATGTTGTATTTACATAAAATATCCCCTTAAAATACTATTCAATTGTATCCATGAGAGTGTTAAAAGGGATTTGCTTTCAAAAATACCTAAAAAATGCAAAATATTGGACACAATATTTCAAACACAAGTAGAAAATTTTCCTCATAATTATTAAGAACAAATAAAAATTTAGAGGTTCCTTTAAACTGGTATGGCAAATATAACTACTCGAAACAAAGTTTAGAGAAGACCACCAATGTATCCAAAGCAATTTACCAAATGCAATATTTTTCGTTATTTTTTTAAGGTTATAGAGTTTAAATATGGAATTCCATACCCCTCTTTTATATTCACAGATACGGTAACTTCTATTACACCAAGGTCCGAGTATAAACATCTCCCGCACAACACCAGAAAAATTAATGCAGTCCATACGTTAAAACACGAATGTCAAGACGCGAGAGAATAAGGGACCTCCAGCATATCTTTGTNTATAAACATCTCCCGCACAACACCAGAAAAATTAATGCAGTCCATACGTTAAAACACGAATGTCAAGACGCGAGAGAATAAGGGACCTCCAGCATATCTTTGTTGAAACTGCTCCATCACGAATCTCAACATACACGAGAAGCGGCGACTCAACTCCCGTGTACATCAGATGTTATCAGACGATGCCCTGTGATTTCCTCACACAGACCGTCCTTTTAAGCCACGCCACCAATCGCTTACGTCTTTACCGAGCTCACTCTTCAAGTTTCCAGGTCCTTGGCAGTGAATCCAGCAAACGTTACGACAGAAGCTGACACACATCACTGTCACCTTTATAAGGAGACGACAGCTCGAGTAGTTCTCTGCTAGACGAAAGGGTTATGCGCTGTTCTGCAATTTAGATAGGTGGAGAGCGAAACAGGAAAAAAAGGACGGATGAGTTCGGTGGACGCGCATTGGGCGTCGACGGAGAAGAACACGGTCATGAAGATTGTCTGGGACTGATCCAATGATATGTGAGCTCGTATTACTCAGATTTTGTTCAGATCACAGATCGAGATTTGAGTAGACCAAGCCAATTATGAAGTGTATAACCCCCTCACCTTGAGATTCCGTTATGTATGTCGAGATGTATTTGTGTCAAACATCATAATGGTAAATACCACTAACATATTTAAATCTTCTAATAATTATCAGAGTTAAATAAAAGGGTCTGACACTCTCTTCTTTCATCGCGGGCAGCGTGTTACCTTTCATCACTGTTCATTGACTTAACATCATCAGTTTTAGAAAACGATATCCTTTTATGCCTTGACATTTGAGCAATTCTTGATCATCAATCTCCATATCTCGTCTTTCGCAATTATTTATTCATCGATTTTTTTTCTTATTTGTGGTGTGATAATTTCTGACTTGTGTTAACGAAATTGGTTGAGTTTGATTAAGAGAACGTGAACGTGTGTTACTGGAGATGTTTTACGGAGGACAAATAAAGTTTTGAAAATTTTCAGGAATGGTACAAAGACAATGTCCATAGGGTACGCTGTGGCATGGTGGTATACGAATGGATACAGATGAACAGTACCCTGATATGGATAAATAAATAAATTGTCAAAAAAGCAGTACAAACTGCGTATGACCACGTAGAGAACAATAAACTAATTTACTCTCCGGAAGCAAGCAAGGGACCATCCCCTCAGTTCCGGTCAAGGGACGTAAGGCAGAGGCGGATTGAAAAATAGTAGACGAGGGCTCTATTATAACATGAGAAATGAGATAAGTAGAACACAACAACACATGACAGAGACACAGCACAAGTGAGAGAGAAAATAGACGGTAGAGATTAAAAGAAAGATATTCGTTATGCATATAACTGAAAAGATAACGACGAGACGAGAGACATATAGTTCAAATGCATATGAGATGAGAGACAGGAGATGGCGATGACAGATAAGAAGGAAAGAGTCGAGGCAAAACTAAACAAAACTTATGTATGAAAAAAGATTTAAAAACAGATACGGGATAGAAATATACAGCACTAAGAATAACCGTGGGTAATAACATTGAGGGACAGGGTTTATTCCGAAAGAACGGAAATTGTACATTCTTTTTTTTTTTTTTTTCCATTTCCATTGGGTTATGTCAGAATAATCTCTGTACTTCAACATTATTAAAATCAAATATACATTTTTCCCATTTTCTTTGACTAAAATTAAGCAAACATGAATAAAGCAAAACATTACAGAATTAATGCTTTATCTTAAGATTTTTTTATTTTGCCAAGTTGAATAATAAAAGTGTGGATGTTTCTCGCGACTGAAACCGTTCTTGAGGTATGTTAACAGAACGGCGATCACTATTATTATTATTATTATTATTATTATTATAGTGTATCTGATATTTCCCAGGATAAATAAATATACTTACATCCAAAAAAGCAATACAAACTGCGTATGACCTCGTGGAGGACAATAAACTAATTTACTCTCCGGAAGCAAGCAAGGGATAATCCCATCAATTCCCATCAAGGCCCCTAAGGCAGAGGCGGATTTAATATTTCAGCACATTCCTAAGATAAGATTAAAAAGTTAGCTACGTTTAATAATATAAACAGAATACAAACAAATTTGTATTTAATAAAACACAAAAAAGTTATTTCACAAGAACGCATTATTATCAAACTATAGATTCGGAAAATATTGTTTATGAATCGTAAGTATTAGAAAACACTAAATTTCAGATTTATCATTTCAATAGATTCTACCACTAGACAAGGGCCTGGAGAGCCTATATAAAAAAATCCTCTACTCGAAAGAAAACCAGAGAAAAACCTAGGTCAGGATGGGGCTACAGAATTAATGTAACAAGGGTTGAGTAGATATAAAACTAAACTTATTTGAATAATAAGACACAACACAATCATGCAAGACAATAGTTTATAATTATTATTTGTTGTTTTGAAAGTTTTACAGCAATGGTGTGATAAAGTACAAGACGAACTTAACTTTTATTAAAATCAATAAATTCTTTTACATTGTAGAAAACACTGCTGCATTAGGTAGCTTTTAATCGCAGATTTGAAGAGATTAAATTTTATAATGTCTTTTAAAATTTTAGAGAGAGGATCATATAGAACGATTCCCAAATGATATGGCCCTTTTAACAAGGAGTTGGTGGCACTCTAGGACGATAAATATTATTCCTATTGTGGGTATTGTTTATGTTCTGGTATTATTTCCATTTCCATTGTAGAATTTGTAAATGAGAAATGTAGCGTGCTATTGAAGCTTATCTACATGGAGCGATAGAAGTTGGGTGGTACGCTGTTGTTAATAGGTGGGCCGCTTAGCTGGGTTTGCCAACAACTTGGCCCACGTGCAGGGGTTAGTAGAATTTGTTAATAATAGTTAGAGCTATTGATACTAGAAGGTGGATAGAGGAAGGAGTATTTGCTTTTCAGTAATCACAGCTATATGAACTGGGACAATCATGTGAAAAGCTACAATTTTTTCTAGGCTGACCGGGAATTGAACCCGGGATAACTTGGTGAAGAGCAAGATCGCTACCACCTAAGCCACCAGAGAGACCACTGACAACCGCTCCGAAGTCCTTTTCCATAAGTGAGAATGAAGCGCCCGTAATCGTACCCTTTGTCATGGCGAAACCTAAGAAAATATCTCCAAACCTCTCAGCACATAAAGTCGTGTTAGCTTGGAATGTAAAACCGAACATGACAGTAACAAATTTTATTAATTATTTTCATTCAGGCATCGATAGCGAATAGCAGTCCCATTTTAATACAAAATTATTAAAATTGGAATATTAGACATATACAAGTCCACAAAAGTTTCTCATTTATACTTCAAGTTAAACAATTCAAACATTTGGAGCGAAAACTTCCCTGTAATACTAGCTTGACAGTACCAATCTGTGAACCCTCTTTAACATATATCTAGCGTCACCTGGGAGTTAGTTCATGAATTCACAACAATTTCAATTCAATACATAGTTTAACAACAAATTATAAAAGAAATAGTACATAATTAAAATGTTAGATTACGGTGCCCCCTATCTAGAACATAATATTTGTAACGATACCTCATTTGTGACACTACGTGAAGAAACACGGGAAAGGGACACGCGTGAAAAGTTATCTACTAAAATTAGATAAAACAACATGTGCCCCGTAAGAGTATATACATTTTTGGAAATACCTAAAGATTACATTCATTCGCGAGAACTCATTTGAAACATTTTCAGGTTCGATGTGATTGTGAATCAGATTTCAATTTAATTTATGAATCCATATCTTTATTTTTCAGTTTTCAAATCTCCCTAACCAAAGAATAGGTAAGCATCACTGAAAAAAAGCTTACTTATGAAATGGTGAAAGGAAAAGTGGTGGAACTTTTTTTTTTTTTTTTGAGATAAGGTCAAATCAGTATTCTCCATAGTAATACATATTAGATGGAATAGTGGGCAGTGACGGATCCACGTGGAGGGGGGATAAGGAGGTTATACCCCTCACCATTGGACCTGAACTCTTAACACACAGAATTCAAGTTGATAAATGGCATACTTTGTAAAAGTGTTACCAGATTAATAATTATTATTATTTATAATTGTTATTACTAATATAATTGTTATTGTCATTAATAATGCCAGATTTAAAAAATTAATAATACCATATTAATAATTTCAATGAATAATTGTTCGTTATTAATAATACAAGATTGTTGATTGTTAATTATTTATTTGATGCATTTTATTTAAAGGTAATATTTAAAAAATTGTTGTAAAACCATAATTTCTAAACAAAAATGCTCCCCGGTAAGCCCCCCCCCTTGGTTACGGTCTAGGTCCACCTCTGATAGTGGGGCATATCATTATTCATATTAACACATAGTTATCAGCACAAGTTTGACTGACAAGGCAAATATTTGATGCGGTAGAGGGAAAAGTTGTATAAGTCAGTGATTTACACCACTTTTCCTTCCCCCACTGAGGACTTCCGTGTTGTGATGAGAGTCTATATATTAATGACGGATAAAACTGAACTTGATGTTACGAATGATAGTTCAGTGAATCTAAAGTGTCAGGTACTGTAACTATTGTATTTTTATCTTCCTAAACCAACACCGTTCAGGGAAAAGTAATGTAAATCAATTAAACCCATAAATATTACCCTTAAAATATTATTTTAGTTACCATAATTTTACACAAGTTACGTAAACATATAACAAAGCAGTTTTGACTAAATATATTAAAATAATAATATTATTGATTTTCGACAGCACTTCTCTTAACAATTAGTTTTTCAAAATGACATTACACCACAATTCCGTTCACCGCTTCATAGAATTAAGACATTTCCAATGACTTTTAAACTCATCGTAGCGCGCATGACCTTTTCCAACATCGGCATCCGCAACATCGCGCGTCTTCACGTTTCGTCTGTTTAAGGTCACGTGAGGAATATCTCACCTCTCTCTCTCTCTCCACCTCCTCCCTCCCACTCAACAAGAATCCACGACACTCCTTCGATATAACGCAATGTGATTGCAAGTCTCTTTTAAGTATCGTACTTTCCTCGTTGTTATCCAATGTACAGCCACCACGACATTTTTCAGTAGATTTCGGACATTTATTATTTATTGTCTTTTTCTGATGTGTCGAGGTTCAGATCATCTAGCCTGCTCTTCTACGTAACCACATTACATCCATATTTAGGTGAAGAAATGTTTTCTAATATTATGCTCAGACGTTGGCGAGCCCTAAAGCCCCAATTAAAAAATAAAATAAATCATGCTTATCATGTACGGATATAGCAAGTAAGATGATCTCCTAATGAGATTACACTTTTTTTTACTTAACATTTTTACACTAAATCTCAAATAAGTTGATAATTGAGAAAACCACTTTATATTTAGGAATCGTGAACAGAGTACGATAAAATCCTAATTCGAGTATCGGCCCATCGTCCATCTATCTCAAGTAATAACTACGTTTTTGCATGTAAACATTTGCGGAAGGAATATAATATTGTGTCTTGTTTTATTTCTGAACAATTTTATAAGTTTTATTTATATGTATATTTCTTCCGTGTACCTACACGTGGAGGGAGTATATAATAAATACGTCCAGATGAAAATGGCGACGAGCCCGGAATCGAAGACAATCACACATCTCCTTATGTAGATATAAGGAAGAAATACATGCATATAATTTCTTAAAATGTAGGATCGTGTGAAACCTGGACTTGAGCGCATAGAGTATTGTGTGCCACCTGAGTTCACTTATTTCCTTTGTGGAGATGTATTCCGGGTCTTTCGTAAGATGAGAGCTGGATGGAAACGGTGTAGTTGCTGAAGGCAGCGGTACCCACAAGGGAGGGGGGAGAGTCGTGACGCAAACTGCGTCATTGAAAATTTTGGGGGTGGGGTTCGAAAAATGGATTTTTTTTGACGTTTGGAATATTTAATAGTTAAATAAAAAAAATACTTTTAAAAATACCATATATTAAAATAGAAATCATAACAATGTCGTATTATAATAAATTTTATAAATTTTATTGTCAAAAAAGCAGTACAAACTGCGTATGACCACGTGGAGGATAATAAACTAACTTACTGTCCGGTTTTAAATAGTAAAATTAAATAGTATAATAAAAAACTAATTAGTTTTTTATTTTACGGACATATTAACATGGTAAATAATTTCAGCTCATATTCGAAACTGATGAATAAATATTAAAGGGTCATGCCACTTAGAGATCTAGATCGCTGAATAAGGAGACGCGAGTATGGGATACGCGTCAGGGGATCATTACATGTCTATCAAAAGATCTGGAGACTCGCCTTCGCCTGAATGAAGAAGTGACAACATACCTGCCTCTCAATTGTAAGATCACTCAACAGACGGTCAATTCAGAAAATAGCGTTGCACTGAAGATTCATTGCTTTGCCTTCAGTGTATTCACAGCGCGTCATTTAGGTCGGAACTGAATTTGTTATATTTTTTTTTTTTTTCATGTTTTGTCGTTCGGGAATTTGCGTGTTAAAATTGCCTCATCCTCTTTCTTTTTATAGTTTACATGTGAAGTAGGGGACATGTATCTGAGCTGCTTATCCAGTGAATTCGATGAAACGTAAGGAACCTCAAAATCTGAGTTTAGCGCATATGAATCAGAATGTATATGGAATCTGAGCATCGACATTTGAAATTTTAAAAATTTGAACTCTATTCTGCTCCGTTCCTAAATTGTAGCTCATGAAATATAATTTGAAACCTAATTATGTATTTTATTTTAATCTCATTTAAATTTATTTTCGATGAGTAAAATGGATGAGGTGATTTCTAACTTTCTCGTATACGCGGTCTAGAGACAGTACTGTAACAAAGAAAAAAAATTTGAAGGAATTTTTAGTGTCCCTGATACCGAAATTTTTTTTTAATTCGACGCCCGTCTGTCTGTCCATCTGTGTGCACCGATACTAGCTAAACACATGAGTCAATTTCATTCATATTTAGTATTTTGAGTAGTCGTTTATGCACGAGCTCTGAAATGTTTTAAATTTTGATATTATGTACCCTTTGTATTAAAGTATATTTTGAAACTTTTATTACAAGCAGCTCTAAATGGTTTCTTTTAAATTTGGTATAGAAGTAGAAGAAGAATATCTCTCAGCCGAATTATTACCTCAATTATTTTTCCCATGGATCTTATTTATACACTATGTCAAGAGAGTTCAAAACACTTTAGTAGTGAAGATGTACCAAGCCGACGGAGGTATAGACTTGAGAAATCTATAGTCTGTAAAATATCGGAAGGTGGCTGGCTACCTCCCTCACAGTCACCCCTTCTTCGTTCCCAAATGTCTTGACCCAGAGATGCTCTCTGAATAATCACCTTTCGCCCATTCTAAAATCCTTACCCTCCGCGTTCAGAACAATTCGCCTACTTGATATTTCTTACGCAAATTATTTTTTACCGTGCCTGTGCAAAAAAGATTAGATTTATGGTGGATCCTGCGCAAAACTTCAAGAAAAATTGAACCAAACATAACCATTTTCAAGCAATCACTTTCCCTTTAATTTATACGCAGAAGATAAAACTGCTGTTGTCAACATCAATATAGAATGCATGAAAATGATTACTTTTTTTCGTAAAGTTAGTTTGCATACTATATAGATAAGAGTCTTAAAAGGTGTGAGAAAGCATGTGCATTGGTATTGCATACGTTTTTTTAAATGGAGTAAGGGTAAATAAGAGATATAAAGTTTTAAAATATTTATAAATTTTTGAAATATAATTTAGAAGTGAGTCAAAACGAATGGGGTGCAATGTTTTGGGGAGGGAGGGGTTCTTGCGAATTGCGGGGGCGTATGCGTCATAGGGATGGTGTAAAGATCACTACTTCTGCGATCTAGAGAAGTTCCATTTTCCAAAACAAAACAAACCAATGTAATTCGCGCGCTTCATCAACAGTTTCACGCGGAGCAACAACCAAAACAACAGAGTCCGCGATGTATGTCGATAAATACTCTGACTTCAGAAGATTAACATGTGGTTTCATTAGCAGCTTTCACTATCACAATTTTCCTCCGCTCTTGCATTGGTATAACATTACACCGTGTTCACTTGGCAAACGATTGACCAAACGACCACTGCGCACGTACGTTAGCGTAATACTCGTATGCGAACGTAGCTTGACTTACAAATAGTTAGAGGGGGCAAGCGTGAAGCCTGAACTGAGGTTAAGAGCAAGTTAGTCCTGATCCTTCGGCAAGACGGAGAACCTCATGAAGCGAAGTCTCAAGTCATACAGAATTTAGCTTGTGGCTTCATTTATTATTACACCTCGTTATGTTGATAGCAACGGTCAATAATGTCGAAAAATTACATCCGATAAAAACAAATGCTACTACGAGGACCTTCAAGATCATATTAAACATCGCGTTGCCAACCGCGACTTAGCATGAGTGAGACAAATGAACTGCAAGTGTTTAAAGCGCACGAGCTATGAGAAATTAATATGTGACCTAGGTCACCTTAAGTCGCCAAAAGTGTATGTCTGAATGATGCTGCAGACGGCATTGGCAACACGGTTCCGTGCGTGCATCTGCGGCTCCGCGAGACCGGGTGTCTAACGCTCCACCTCTTCAGCAAACCTCGCCATCGCCCTTCGCAGTCCTATATTTGGTCGGAGGCGGTTTTTTTAGTTCTCCCTCTGTGAATATGGGTGCGTCCGTCTGTACACGCGCGCGCATCCGACAACAAACAACAGCCTCCCCTACGCGCGCGAAGTCACGCGACCGAACGCAGAGTAAACGACACGTTGCCACGAAAATAAAACAAGGTATGGAACGTTTCCTTTTGTCTCAGTTGAAGAGTCCTAATGAGGATGACTCATCGCTTCATTAAGATTAAAACCGGAATAAAATAACGTAATTTTTACACATTTTTGTCTCGTTGTACGACTGTAAAGACAACCATACGTAATATATTTACACTAAATCACTATACTAATAATATATTAGAGTTTTAATGCAAGATTTACAGTTGTTACAGGTTTTTAAATTATTTTCGAGAACAAAGATTTCTAATTTTTTGTGCGTAATGATTTGAGTACATTAAGAGACAAAAATCTTTTTGGAATAATACAAAACAAAGATACAACGAATACAAAGATAAAAGATACAACGAAACGGAGTGAGGAGATGCAACGGAAAAATAAATGAAATGCATAATAAGTGGGATAGAGTTCGAACAGTTTGTTGGAGAATGCAACTCACTGGAAACAAATTTTTTTTAGGAAGTCCTCATTGATCAGTGTTAAAGATCTTTGGAATTGTTTTACATGACCATAACGTAGTGACCACAATCTATGAATTTTATATGTAAATTTTGATTCATCTAACACTGGGGGTTCCATGAGGGATCTATTTCTTGGTGTCTGGTTTAAATTCCCCCTCCCCTGCCAACCATCTCGTCGGACATGATTCCCGCAACATACGCAACTTAATTCCTGTGTACGCCCCGGAAGTTCCACACAATTCCTAGTTATACGGCCCATACTGGTCCGGTTTTTCCTCCAGTCTTCCTCTTCCTCTTCCTTCGGGTAGAGGGAGATTTTTAATATAGCCTCTGCAAGCTCTTCTTTAGCGGTGGCTTCTATTGAAATAATTAATCTCGAATTAAGTGTTATTTTAATAGTTATGATTAATAATCTATCGTTATAATTCCGAAATCTAGTTAAAAACCCGTAATGGTGAAATAAATTTGTTTTCTCTTAGCACAAATTTTTTGTTATTTTGTTATTATTATAACACGATGTGAATTTTTTTATTCTTCAGAGTGTGCTGAAATGTTAAATCCGCCTCTGCCTTAGGACTAGTGATCGGAATTGATACTTGCTTCTGGAGAGTAAATACGTTTATTGTCCTCCACGTGATCATACGCATTTTGTAACGGCTTTTTTGCAATAAATTTATTATTCTTATTTCTTAAGAACTTGCATGTCTCCGTGTACGAGTCCGCGAAAGCAATGTGTATAGTGTCCTTCACCTATGTTCGGCAGGAGCTCGTGTCTCTTCATCAGCGAGTGTATCCTCCCCCTCCCTTCTCACCCTTCCAAACATGGTGACAACCGCTGCACGTGCTCCAACCTCCCTTCAACACCCTTACGAGGGTGAGGTGACACGCGTCTTAACCGCCCCAGTCTCTCCCACTTGATCACCCTCATATCCGTGCAAAGTCACGCATTTACTGTTCTGGAGAGACGAGGTATCGAAAGATTCTAGCGCATACAGCTTACAAGATAAATATCTGGGTCAATCTGTAGTTATGAGTGAGAGATTCTGTTTAAATTCGTACTTATTTGGTATTAAAGTCATCAATCCACAAAGAATATGAAAGGGAGAATAAAATATCTCAGTATTTTAAAACACAATACATTACGTGCACCATCCGGGGAGCGCGACAAATTTATCAGAAGTACTCGTAGGTTAGCTCAAGGAGTAGAAAGAAAGAATTGGAGTTTTCCCACGTATATTAATTCGTATATATATAAATCAACTTTCGATGACACGATTCATTAATATCTGAAGATCATTAAGATTCAAAACATCACGATTATTTTTTGATTCCCCAAATATCCTCAGTATTAGATGTAATTGGAATGTAAACAATACAATTAGGAGAGTTAATATTCCCAAGTATGATCGTACAGCGAAATAAAGTAGTTGTTCACAAGTCGCAGAATACAGGGGGTAAGAGAAATCGAGTATACATGGGGAGCGTGAAATGATCCGAATTTGCTAACCATCACGTGTTATTCGGCAAAACTGACTAGCGTTAGAAGAGTAGCCGAAAGTAAAAATAACTATTATGTGTCGCAGTATAACTATAATCTAAGTAGTATAGTGAAAAAGTATTGAATTTTTTATTGAAATTAAGTATGAAAGAAGAAATAAGTACAACACGAACTATACAACTAATTTCCAATATTGATAGTACGATCATACCATGCAGGTATCCGGTCCGGGTTTTTCTCCGGTTTTCCTTCGGGTAGAGGGGGATTTTATATGCAGGCTCTCGAGGCTCTCGCCTAGGGGCGGCGGTCTATTGAAATAATTAATCTCGAAGTTAGAGTTATTTTAATAGTTATGATTTTTAAACAATATTTCCCGAAATCAATAATTCGATAATAATACCTGCTTGTGAAATAACTTTTTTGAGTTTTATTAATAAAAATTTGTCGGTATTTTGTTAATATTATAACACGTAGTGAATTATTTAATTCTGATCTTACAGTTTGTTGAAATGTTCAATCCACCTTCCCTCTTAGAGCTCTTCATTGGAATTGATGGGATGGTTCCTTACTTGCTTCCGGAGAGTAAATTAATTCATTGTCCTCCACGTGGCCATATGCAGTTTCTAACGGCTTTTTTGACAATAAATTTATTTATTTACTTATTTAAGTTGAAAATGGCGATTAATAGTTCAAACCCCCCTAATTTCATGTCGCATGATATAGAGGTATAAAGATTCAATACCACTGCCGAGGTAAGAAAATATAACAACGTTCTGTGATTTACTCCATTACCCCAGCTGTTGCTTGATCCTTCTGCTCATTCTAGTGCCCTTCATGTTGCAGCACGCGGAAGAATGGAAGGAAGGAATGTTCCCGAACGCACATGTGGAATAACCAACACATACACTCCACGGATGTGCATCTTCTTCTCCTTCGAGCCCCTTCCTGCCTCTGCCTCTCTGCCTTTGCTCTTAACGCATAACACCTTTTTTTTGTCCTCGCAGCGAGTGTTGTCAACCGCTTTGGGGCGGCACCTTGAGATCAGAGAGCTATAAAAAGACAACACGTAATCTAACTTCACTTCGAGAACAATGTTTCACGTTGCACTATTTTTTCAGCATTTTATAACTGAAGATTCTCGAACTAAATAGGATTGGAATATATTTGAAATAATATTTGAATTATTTATTTATATGCGAAGAATGTTCCAAACATTGTAATTTAAAATTGAAGATTGATTTTTGAATTGATGATTGATTTTTGAAACGAATTTTGTATCCTTGCATGGAAAGATACACACAATATACAGGGATGATTATCATCAAATTTAATAAAATTTGCATTTTTATACAAATTTTCCATGAAAGTTATATTGTGGATGACACAAATCTTGAATACGAAGTTGAAGTTACAAAAACTTTTGACATGTAATACTTACAGGAGTAAGGTAAACAAAGAAATAATTTAAATTAAGTAAATCTCTCTTCAAATTCTCGTCCATAAAGTTATTTAGTCTTAATGACCATCTTTGTATGGTCGGGTTAGGAAGGTTCTGACTGCGATCAATCAGCTCACCGCTTCCTAGTTCCTTGGTGGACATAGCAAGGTCCTTCAAGGTCGTGCTAAGTCGCGAACGCCTGTAGCGGTAACTGCACATATGTGACCTCTTTGGCGGAAGCTGCCTTTCTCTTCGTCATACTCCTTTCATGTGTATCATGTGATTTCCCCTGAACAAATGTTCAAGGGGTAATCCTTCAATAAAATTTTCTCATCGAATATGGGGAAATCACTATATGGTGATACGAGCACTAACTACAATGTTCAGTTGTTTGATTCTCTCACATGTCTGCAGATCGGTGGTCTGTACAAATGTTTTGCAGTTGATTACCTCACATAGTAACAAATTTCTTCAATATCCATTCATAGTAATCCATAAAATTGAAAATGTAAATGTTCGTTTGTTCAAAATATTAAATTTCCGAGTTTTTCGCCGATTGCTTTGAAATTTTGGCGCAACGTTACATCGGAATACGCGCGTGTTTTATACATCTATTACATATATTTCACACCTGTGACAGGTAAAAACGTGCTTTAAAAATATATATATACGCAAAATACCATTCAGACTGACGAATCACGAAATATCAGACACTACACAGCCTTCAAACTTGAAATTAAGCACATAGATTGCTTTGAGGATGTAGACATCCGCTAAGAAAGGATTTTACGGGAATCCACCCCTAAGGGGGAAACGGGGGTTGGATTGTTTTATGTAACAATCCCACCATAACTCTAGAGTGTCTGGAGCAATTTCAACCGAAATTGATACATAGACGACTGACTACATGAAAACAAGCATGTGGTGATAAGACATCCCTTGCACCCCTGGGGAGGAGGTGAGAAGGGGATGACATGTAAGAATAATGAAAAAATCCGATATTAGATTCGAAATCATATTTTTACATATTTTAACCCACAGCACGTTTAATTGGATACGTGAAAAAGTTATTCATCATCGCCGCCAATACGTTCTGGTTTAATCACATTTTTCATCATCACTTTTTATTTGGCTTCTTTGTGGGTTCCTCTTATTTTCGGCCCCCCACAGGTCTAAATCAATCTGCATCTTATTCAGGTTCAAGTTCCAAAATTTAAGGACAAATAACTTAAAAGTTGTTATCGATTAATTAATAAATAATTTAAGACTTGCGACCTTATTATGGACGAATAACATTTATAAAGTCATAAATCTTAAATTATTTATTTATTTATTTATTTTGATTATATAATGGACAATTAATAGGAGTTGTCAATTAATTCTTGGCGAAAAGTCTGGGCCCTCTTCAAAATAAATTTCGGGCTACGACTCTGCCCACTCTTCCTAATTTTTCACTTGTCCACATGTTTGCTACGTAGGTGACGTGGGAAAGAGTACGTACGTGAGAATGTTGTAAAGGAATCACAAGCACTAGCGACGCTTTGAATTTGGAATACTGAAAGAGAACTTGTCTCGCGTGCGATGCGGAGACCTTGTCGCTTTCATCCCATGCGGTGGGCGCTCGGTGGCGGCACTCAAGTCATTTGGAGATCACCTGCTCCTACACTCCGTCGCATGGCGGCAGGAAACAGCTGTGGAGCGCACTCGACGTGTACCGCCTCCATCACCACCGTCTCCCTTGCGCCACGAGGTCCCTCGCAGCCCTTCTTCCAACACATCCAGCATCGTTTACGTATTTCCAAGATCCTCTTCTGTAACATTTATTCTTTCCTTTCGAAACTGAGAAGAGGTAAGAGAGAAACTCTTCTACTCTAGATTACAATATTACAATTACCGAGAGTGAAGGAAAATAAATGGATCAAAATACTAGTAAATCACATACAAACTGCATCAGGAAATAGGAAAGCTCGATGTATTTGCTGGTGATACTCCATCGCTTTTTGTTGCGTATTATACACGTGATATTTAAATTAGCCCACAAAGTGTGATAGATAGGTAAATAAAAATATTAATTTTTGTGACTGGGGGAGGGAGAGGAAAAGTATAAATAAAACATAACATAACATAACATAGATTACTGATAATGAAATTTTTTGAAATATTTTAATTTTCTTACAAATTATCAGTGCTTTTGTTTTTATCATTACCACTCGTCGAGTAAATCGATGATTCTTCCATTGGAAGAAATCACATGAACGAGACGTTTACCTACATGATGTCTTTCTTGGACAGATTATATGATGATGTGAAGACGACAGTACCAGTGCGGTGGTGTTGGGTGCAGAATGTATTTTGCGGGAGTATGATAATGTAGTGTGCTTGGATACGAAATAGTATATAGAGCCCTAATGAAGGAATAATAAAAGACCGAAATGTTAGCAGAGTTAAATACGGTTAATAATATTAATCCGGTGTAGCATAAAATTCGATTATCTAGAGCTGCTTAGTGATGGCTACTTTGCTTTTGGAGAGCGATCTTTCGGTCCGTCGTCCGACATAACCTCCCGATCTGGAAAAACTCCCGTGAGCGTCTGCTCCAGAGGCCACTGAAGCGCCTCTATTAACTCAAGCGATGCACACGACACCACATAGTTCACATTGTTGTTTACGTCCCTCATAGTCGCGCACGGCGAACTACACTTTTCCTGGAAATTGTTCACTTCCCAGCTCTCGTTATTCTTGCTGACTCCATTGTTAATAAAATATAATTTTGTCCCAGAGAATGTTTGAGCGCTGTTTTGACGACGCTACACTAGTATTCCTAACTTTTACTATTACTTATTACTCTTACCTTCACGTGGGCCAAATTGTTGGTAAACCCAGCTAACCGGCCCACCTACTAAAAATACCTACCACCCTCCTCCTACCTCCTATCGCCCTATGTAGACAATCTTCAATATCACGTTACATACCCCATTTACAAACACTTCAAATGAAAAAAATACTCAATTATTGTTATGAATTAATCAATAAATGGTAAAAGAACAATATTTTATTGAGATGAAGAATTTTAAATAATAAATTTCGCGAGGGACGTGGGTACCCCGAACTCCCCTCCGCCCCTCCCGGCATCGTGCCTGCCTCCATTGCAATCGGCATCGTGCCTGCTTCCATTGCATCTTGTTTATCAACCCTTCTCTCATATCCGTCATTTCTTGTTCCGCTTATCGCTTCCTTCGCTTGCGTCACTGCTACTTCCGCCACCTGCACTGCTACCTCACACACAGACATTCGTTCGCCGCTCGGCTGCTGGTGGCAGCGGCGACGAAGCGGGGAGACAAGAGACGGGGAATCGCAGGCGCTGGCGGTGGTGGAAGGCCGTCCCCCCGCTGCACCACTCCCACCACGAAGAACAGTATCGTCGCGCGCATACGACCGTCCGCACGGGGTTTCCTCCACTTCCAACCATTGCTCCTCAACAGTCGAAAGTGCTTCCGATTTAGACTCGTTTGATACGACAAGTTGAAGTTCAAGTGACAAGTGAGAGTGTCAGTCAGTGTGGCTCACCGAAAGCAGAGTCCGAAATCGCTCGGCGTCCCAATTGCCGCTGCCAGCGCCGCTGCTTCCAGCATCATGCCGATTGGACTTATGTTCAACGTCAAGGGGTGAGTCTCCAGTCACGAAATTTTATATCGGGTTCATCTCTTATGCTCATATTTTTTAAATCGAGCGCTAAATGCAAATTAAATTTGAACTTTTAATAGATACGATTTATAAACAATAAACTCTAAATAATGTATAGTTCAATCTTTTTTGTGCAATATTAAATTCAAATTTCTTGGTATTATAACACGTAGCTAACTTTTTATTATTTTCATTTCAATCCGCCTGTCTTAGGGTTTTTGATCGGAATTGATGGGATGATCCCTCACTGGAGAGTAAATTAATTTATTGTCCTCCACGCAATCATACACAGTTTGTGACTGTTTTTGACATTAAATTTATTATTATTATTATTATTGTAGTTATTATTATTAACTTTCGTTCCAAAATTTCACCGTCATACTATAACAAAGTCTTATTCAACACATTTTCAAAAAAACCCTCCGACCAAAATATATACATCAAAATTATACACAAAACTGACGTTACTTTTTACATATGTTGCAAATCAATGACTTACTATTTCTCCATATGTCAAGTTTTTTTGGTCCCTCTATCTATTCATGTACTCCCCCACCCCACCTTAAATATATTTTATTCTGCGTTAAGGTGTTATATTTCACCTGGAATGTTTGTTGTTTCTCGTTGCTCCAAAATAGAGTAATTTAGGTACGTTTTCCTGGATAGATAAATGAATAAAAATTATTGAAATTTCGTTTTTTCAATAATTTAAAAATCAATCTGAAATTAATAAGAATCTCGCAATATTCATAATTTATTGATGTAATAATTTGTAAAATTATTCTTATGCTAATGTATTCCAAAACAACTTAGTTTTCTGTTGAAAACTGGAAGCTGATAAATGATGATCTCTTAGCATTATCCCTATAATGAGTCACATGGCGCACTCCATTAACTTTTCAATAGGATCCTCGATGGACAATAGACAAAGCCCTTTCTTCACGGAGGACTGATCAACGTTAAAAGCTTCTCAACTGCACGTGCTCGAATCAGCCAGGTTGAACGTTTGAGCTTGAGCTTTCGAAGGAAATAAATGACGAAATAAAAAAGAGACCCTGACACACTCGTTATTTTGTAACTCTCAAGAAAGAAAGAGAAAAAAGCTTCTAGTACTATATTAAGAATATAATGACGTTGAGAAATATGAACTTGTCGTTTGATAAATGTTCTCGTATTGCGGAACATTATTCATACAGCTATAATTTCCATTTAATAATAAATAAAAAGTCGCTTATTGAGAATACGAATTAAATTTCCTTGTTTGTAGAATGATTTGTGTGGCATTAATGTCTGTAATATATTTTATTTACACTGGGTATCACGGCATGTTTGTTTCATTCAATTCCTATACATTATTTATTCATTAAACAGCAGCCTTTATTTCCTTATTACATATTTGTATTTATATTAGACTTTTCAGGAAGAGAAAAATGAAAAATAAATCACCGAACGAATAAAAGATCATTTTCATGTAAAATGATCTTTATTGCAAATTTTTTTCTTAAAAACGTGTAAACAATTCGAGAAAACTGTATTTAGTAACACTTTAGGAGTTCAATTAAATGATAGATTGATTGAGTTTGTTAATGTCAGATACATTGAAAATAAGCGATACTATCTGCGTGTTGCGTAAGGGCTGCATTGAGGGAAATTCCTCTCCACTCATTGCTCTTTGTTAATATTCCTTTTTCTCCCGTTACACTAATCCAATTGACAAAAATCAATGTTTCTAAGATTATTGTCAGGACTTAGTAAGGATCTTTATCATACAGTTTAACAATATTTTTAAAAAAATAATTTGTCTTAATATTTCAAATTACGATAATTTCTTCGAAAATCTTCCCACGTGACGCTACTGACTGCTCGATGACTATAAAGAATGTATTGAGTTCAAAACCTGTCTTCAAGGTGACTTTACTCAAGCTAGGTAAATTATTATTCGGCTCACAATACTACAATTGTAATTGTTTTTAAGCTAAAGAAATTAAATAACATTTATTATTAAGTTTATATTATTTACATTGGCAACAAAATACTGGATAATCATAAGAACTATTTAATACGATCACGATACAGTGGTCCCAGAGATAAGTAATCTTCGCATGTACACTGAAGTTACTTTGTAATAACCTTATTATTTGAAGACTTTTTATTTCTAAGATACTCACTTGAACGATAAATGTTTGCAAAATTTTAGTCATAATAATTAATTTACCGAATAATTATTTTTATGGGCTCTAATGATTTTGCTGTTGACGAGCACTTAAAGCCCCCCAAAAAACACAAAAATATTTTTTTAAACACCGTAATTGGTGACTTAACTCCTTGTTTACCTCAGAAGAGAACCAATAAAAAAAATTAAATAATAATAAATTAATTGTCAAAAAAGCGTTACAAACTACGTATGACCACGTGGAGGATAATAAACTAATTTACTCTCCGGAAGCAAGCAAGGGACAATCCCATCAATTCCGATCAAGGGTCCTAAGGCAGAGGCGGATTCAAAAAATATATTAAGCAAAAATTCCTAGATAAGGTGGAAAGTTAACTACGAGTTATAATACTAATATAATGTCAATATGTTTGTAATTTAACGCAAAAAATTTGCATGCACAAATTACCAAACTATTGATTATTCTGAGTATAGTGTTTAAAAATCATAAGAATTGAAATAACACTAAATTCACGATATATTGTTACAATAAACACGCCCCTAGACAAAGCCTAGAGAACCTGTATAAGAAATCCGCCTCTACCCGAAGGAAAAACGGAGAAAAACCCTTTAAAAACTTATTTGAAAGGGATCCATCAGTATGATTTTGTTGGGGAAACTCAAAGAAGTTAGAATTTGTTCTTCATTCCTTGGGAAGAAAATCAAACTATGAGCGAAATAATCATGTTTAACATAAATACATAAAACAAAATGTAAATGATTATTTTGCACAAATGAGAGGATGTAATTACTATGTATAATGAATATCGTACGTTCAAATCGAAATTCGAAATCTCATTAAAAAAATTATTTATGAAAAAAGAAGTATAATACTAAACAATAATACTCGACTGTACACATCTTTGTGCAAATAAAGTGAAATGTGAACAAATCTTCACAAAAATTTCAATTGTTATTCCAGAAAAATGTGTTTTCATAAATTCCAAGTCAATAGTTATCTTTTACTACGAAAAACCCATTAAAGTTCTTTATATTAATTCATAAGTTGTCGTGAGGAATTCCGTACGTGTGTTTCCACAACTAATTAAACCCCCATTATGATGCGTGCGAAAAGGAAACTCGACAGACGGAAAAGGTGATTCATCATTTCCCTCTCTTTGTCTAAAGGTCGGATAATTATATTTGAATTCACAGCTGTCACAATAAGTTCAGGGGTAATGAGTATACCATTGGGGTTTTACAATTTTCAAATGAATGTATTTTATTGGAAGAATTTCGAGTGAAGAAATTCGNCAAATGAATGTATTTTATTGGAAGAATTTCGAGTGAAGAAATTCGAACTACACTACCCCCTGTTACAAAGGGAGTCTGTAATATTTAAAAACCGATTTCTTACCTTTACGTAAAATTATACTTATGAAATTATTTATAAATTGTTTATTATTGCTATTTCAATGCTTCTACACTCACCCATACAAAATATGGAATGTGTTTCACAGAACTTTTCGTTCGCAAGATTTCTGAAACAATGCTCCCTAACAGTCAAATATTCTTCCCATTTGAATTACGCTCACTTGTGACTGGAGGTAGACCAAACATTTCGATAATAATTTAGTGATATAAAATTTATATTTCAAACTTTTCATGTATCTTCTTTACTCGAGGGCAAATGGAGTTTCATAAATATGCACTGCAAAAACGATAAAGTTATAAAATTTATTCATTGCTGTCGAGTTAGATAACAATTTGATGATATAGGTTCATTTTAAACTAACCAGAAAACGTATCTTTGCTGAACGATTCTCGTTTCCTGGGTCCAATAATGGCATATCTTGGTCCGAATAGCATATTCCAGACAAGAGCAACGCCGATCAATCCATTCTCGAGTAATCAATTTAACGAAAGATTGAAAAGACATTCCAAATAACTTGAGTAATCACTCTTTTTTTTCAAAATCTCCTTATTTTTTTTGATAACTTAATTTTTTGTAAATAAAAGTAATGAATTTACCGAGTGTTGCCCGGAAGTTTGAATTCATTGGTCAATTCCCGGCTTTGTCAGACGTTTACCAAGTTCGATAAATAGAATATTAATGCATAAAATAAAATGTTGTTGATATCCCCACAGAACCAGAACGCCTACCCACTTCACGAGACGTCGCACATGCTCAGTGCTTCCCTGAAAAACGCGTGAATTTCCCGTCGTGAGTGACGGATAAATAAAATGGTAATTAAAAACATCTTTTAAAAAAGATTTTTTTGTGAGTTAAACATTGCATTGTCATCGGGTTTATGTATTTATGCCAAAATTTCAGCTCAATCAGTTGAGGGGAGTTAAAAATTCAGATGCAAGATTTGGCCCAAACATACTAACAAACTAACTGACAGGCGAAGTTAAATAAAAGGTTGTAAAATTCAGGCAATTTCGCCTTTGGTAAATACCGACTTCATGATAAAGATTTGTATACCGGACAAAAATATAAACATTCATCAGTATACAGTATATTTTTTATACATAAAATGTAAAAATTGTATTAACAATTTATATTTCTTGTTAATATATTATTTTTTTTCCCATGACTATGTGAGCCATATTGGACTCACGTTTAAGTTCAAGTTTATAATAGGCTGTAGGTCCAATATTCTTGTGTTATCTTCTTTGCGTTGTCCTCTGAGTATCATGGAAGGTAGTACGAGTGTTACGAAGCACAAAGGTGGGGAAAGATAAGAGAGCAGGGGAGGAGGATGACTGTCACCCTCCTCCTGTAGGTATGACTAATAACGTTACTTCATAGAAAATTCAGACTTCATAATACCCTCACTTCAATAATTTCAAGGACAATGTTGCCTAGCGCGGTTCTTAAAAGCTCAATTAAAATTTGAATGGTGCACCTTCCCGTTTTATTTTATGTATTAAAATGAGACTTCGAAGAAATTTTCATATTTTGAAAATGTATTTTAGGGGTCACTAAAAATCTTTAAAATATTGAAAAGTTTAAAGATTGGTTGCACCCCTAAAACAGATTTTCAAAACTTGAATTGTTTATGTAAGTCTTACTTTGAGACATAAAATAAAATGGGAGAGTGCCCCATTCAAATATCAAAAGTTTATTTTTTTAAGAACCACCCTTTCGTTTGTGGCATCTCGTCCACAAATACCCCGAAGCATGAAGTTAGACTATGTGGTATACAAATTTCTGATTGCTAAGTTCCCATTGAAATATTATTCTTTCACGCAATATGGAATCTTCTTGACTAATTTTCTTCACATATAAAAAAATACGAAAGTGAGTATCAATAATTCTCCATACATTTTTCTTTCCTGCTACCTACACGTTACGGAACATTACAATGGGGAAGAGGGCATCACCACTGAGATCCGAGCGAAAGATCTCTGGTTCGAATTACCGCCAAGGATCGAGGTAACGTGATCGAGAGAAACGACTGTATCATGGACGTGAACTCAATTTGTTATCACAAATCCTGAACCCGTATTGTAAACACATTGCGAGAACAAGCATTTTTGTACATTAACAACTCAATTCTAAAATATAAGTAATGTAAAAACATAAAAAATAGAATAAATTAATAGATTTTCTTAAATCCACAATCGCCAATTTAATATCTTCATTTTATTCCTTCACGCATTATAAGACTTGTCTGCTGTTTAAATATTGATTATTACGAAACAATTATTAGAAAACTGTAACATGTATGTCCGTTTTATGACGTCAAAATATTGAATCCATCATTCTACAATAAAAAGTTTAAGATCAATACCAAGTTTTTCATTTCGAGTGTCGATGCACTCCAGGGAAGCAGATGACACCGTATGACTATTACGGACATCTTAGATGATGAAACGAAACCCTAGTTTTGCAGAAAATTATGCAGCTGTATATTATGCAGAATTTGTTACGGTCAGTTTCAGGAAATTTCTATTACTTATATTAGTATTTACTACTATCTTACATAAAAATACAAGTTTCAAGTTCAGTTTCAATATGACGTTCTTGGAAGGTTCGTATATAATCCCTACTCTCCTGGGTCCCCCGTGTCCTGGGTACTTGGAGCACACTTTTGTGATTTTTCAGGATAAAGAAGGTAGGGGGATAAACTTAGACAATTTACGACTATCGAATTTAAGGGATGTTTTGAAAACAGCTTGACAATATAAGATCACATTCACTTATTAATTTTTGGAAATATTCTAATATATATTTTTTCATATATTTAGAAATATTATTTTGATATATATATACACACACACACTCCACTGGCGGAAAATTTACTAACGCTATCACCCGTCAGTGTCTACAAGCTTCCCTTGGTGCCTCAGCAATAAATGTAGTGTGTTTTCTGCAACGTGAATTGGTTTATAATATTAAATAATTATCATGTTTGTAATCCATTTTTGACAGTACGTTGTGGATATGTAGGAAAATATTAATTTATTCGAAATACTCTTATTACTTCCATCATATTTTTTCACCGTTATACATTTTTGCATGTCCATTATTCTGCCGAAGGGCTCTTCCTTTTATTAATCACTCTTGACTATGTTCTTTCAAGTGCCATGTGCAAGACTCCTATACAGTTTGGGTGCTTATCTCCTCACCACCTCTCAGGAGTCATCTAGAAACGTGTGTTTCTTGGTACTTCTCCGAGTGAATGTTATCGCATTCTTCTCTTCAAGATTATCTGTCAGCATTCAACTCTCGAATCACTGCCAGCATATTTTTCTAACCTCATATCAAACTAGTTGTAAGAATACATTGCAGATATCACAGTTGCAGAATGCAGTTGTTATAAACTCTTTTCAAAGTATGCATGCAGGGGGAAAATGATCTCCCTACCATTACTTTTTGTTTGACCTCAACCTCTTCCATGGAGGTTTGGTGGGGGAAATAAGAAAGGAGAGGGAGAAATGAACGACTTTTCTCAAATTCCCGCCAAGTCCAGAACGTGGAAACCACGCGCTAAAGGATGTCTATAAAACGTAATGAGTAAGTGTGAAGAGAATCTGCCGGAATTATAGTGTTCGATTTGCGTCACTCTGATTCCGAGGAAACCTATTCACTGTTGACCGACGGTGCCGCTATTTTCCTATTAAAGAAATAAAATGTATTATTTGAAAATTTATGGAATTGCGTTCTTCTACAACTAAAAGAAATTTTGGGGTCGCAGCCAAAGAAAGAGCTTCTGTAAGTGAAATTGGAGTCAAAATACAACCGGAACACAACACATTGTACAAATCTAGAAACACAGAGAAAATTTCGTTCCCATCAAACTTCATCATCCCTCCATCAAAATAGAATTCCAAATTATTAAATATTAAAATAAGATTAGACATTTCGTTCAATATATAAAAACATACGCAAACTACGGTAGTGATAAGACTAGGAATATTCTCTGTTCCTATAACCTAGAAATATTTTACTTAATAAAATATACCTATGCCATACAGACATTTCCGGAAAAAAACTAGACTATTTGAGATACCTATATTACTTAAATGTCTTGAAAGTAATTAATATTCCAATTACATGTCAGAATATTGTGTAGAAAGAACAATTAATACCTGATGTTCAGTTTGGTGAGATCATGAAAACACGTACATCAAACGTGTGATCCTTACAATTATTCATGAGAATTTTTACATGGAACACTCAATTCTTAAACATTCCTTACCTCCCACCCGTCCAAAGAACTCAAGGTGAACTCGGAAGTGACGCATCCATTCTTCCCTCCGCAAAGCATTGTGCTGTCGTCCAAGCACTATCAGGTATCTGCGACGTGAACAACTCTTCTCAGGCGGAGTTACACGTTCACATCGCTCTGAATGGCTCTACGTTGCGTCGATTTGTCCCCCGTTGTGTATCCATAAAGGTCCTTCACGCTTATTCGTACATGGAGCTGTACATAAAAAAACGATATGGTATCACTTTAAACTTAATAATCTGAAATAATTTTTAGAAAATTTATTTTATATCTAATGCCACGAAACATTTATGACGGGCCGCGACTTTAAAAAAATTTTACATCAAATTTCTCTACCAAATCAAAGGATCTAAATTTGCCTACGCATTGAATTCCAATATTAACGACTATCTCATGTATACCATGGACGTCGTATCCATCTTAAAATTCATTTAAAATTTTAAAATTTATTTTTAATATTTTTATTAATTCAAAAATAATTCTGATTTTGTTTCTTGGTTATTAATTTTCATTTCATTCAATAAATTGTAAGTTATCCTTTTCTTCTTCTTTCACAACCTGAGTCAAATCACATATAATAAAGAGTTGAGACTTTTTTTTTTCGAAAGAGTGAAGCTTAATTTCACCAAATGGTCAAGTTTTGTTTTGCCATGTGTCATCGCAGTATTATTATTTCCAATAGTTAATTTGCGGGAAAAGATGAAAATTGAACACCACTTCAGAAAAAGATTACTAATCGAAGAATCAATTACTCATTCGAGGGTAAAATGAGCAGCTGCACGTACGACAGAGTACTACAAGAGAGAGCGTGGTAAACATGCACTTACTCTTGGTCTTGTTAAAGAACGCAAAGAAGGAAGCTTGTTATAATGAGCGAAGGTTGCAGTTCCCATACGCAAGAAAACAACTTCACTTGGTGCAGGGGCACATCGGACATATAAATTAAGGGCTTCTGACTGCGAAAAACATGAGGTGTAATGAACTCACAATTTAGCACCTTAACTCGGTGTGTTAATTCGGAGAAGCTGCGAACCATGATTCTTGCTTGCGATTACAAACCATCTTTAAAGGAAATCCCCTTATATTGAGGAAAGTTTAATGAGTTTTCTCTACGTGACTCCAGAGTACCAACTCCGTACAATCAGATGAGTAAAAATTGTTTGCAATCGTGAATGGTTCCAATGATTTTTAAGAATTTGACGTAATATCTGGATTGAAAATGGATCCAGAAGAATCATTCACGCAATAAATAAGTAAGTAAATAAATAAATAAACTTTTCTATTCCGAAAAGCAGTTACAAACTTCGTATGACCACGTGGTTACTCTAACTAAGCTGCTCTCCGAAAATAAGCAAGGAACCATCCCATCAATTCCGATCAAGGGTCCAAGGACAATGACGGATTTAATACTTCTAAAATAAATTATTTAATAAGTACGTCGTACCGTTATCCATTTATTATTCCAAAATGAATCATAGATATTATGTAGTCCTATGCGTGCATGAAAACGTCAAGGCCTCTTGAAACAAAAGGAAGGCAATTGCTTCGTATTATCACTTCATTGAGACGAAATCCAAAGATAACAGACTAATATTTACCAAGTGGCGCACATAAGTGATAATGGACTGAAATATAATTTCCTCCGTTAAATATAATTTATTTCACACCATTTAAAATCATATAATCCATCCTTTATACATTTTGAAATCATGGAAGTACGTTGGTTTTACCATCCTCAAAACCCTACTTTATCTTCAAAAACAAAATTTTGTAGAACCACTGAATCTCAAGATATTTTGTAGGATTTTCGTCGAAATTGCGAGTACCAAATATTTGTGTTTGTCAACTTTTCCCTCCGTGACTTGAATTTTATCTGAAAGTAAGTATTTGCACTCTTGAGAATGCGATCATGGTGCGCGATTTCTTAAGATCAAACATTCAATAAAGCACTTCTCTTATTCCTTGTTTACCCACTCAGTCAATAAGTATTATATCATTCTTTGTAAATCTAGCCGGGGGAGGAAATCTAATGAGTCCAATATAATAGGCTAATTTAACCTTAATTAGGAGTTCTATTGCCGATTTTTCGGCACTCATAGCTTTCGACGAAATTTCTATTCTGTTAGATTGATGCTTTCTGAATTTGCAGAATTCATATTTTCTTAAAAACTAAAAGAGAGGGTAAAATTGGTAATATAGCATTTAATTAGCAATAAATTATGTGGTTGTTAAAATTGAATTCTACCATAGTTTGTCTACTAGCTTCAGCTCCTAGGGACGTGATACGAAACTAGAAAGAATTGTATACGATTATGAATCCGTTAAGTGAAGTACTCTTCTGACTTCCAAAGGAGAGAGACTGAAGAGAGCGCATAGGGTAAGCCAGGGTAAAGGTTTGCACAGGGCAAAGGTTTGTATTGAAGTTTGAACAGGTGAGAGAATATTTTCCTCGTAAATCCGGTACGTAGTACATTTGTCTACCTCCCGTCAGTCGCCTTGTGGAACCCCGTTGACTCCGTGTACTGCACACTGAAGAAAATGAAGTGAAATGGTTTTTTCATTTTCGATGTTATTTTTCCGCAACATTTACGTAACATTAGGTACTCAACATAATTATCAAAGGTTTCAACAACTTTTTATCTGTTTAGTATGTGTAATAAGCTTTGAAATGCCAACTATAGATTTCGGGTTTCCCAGTTTAACGAGGAAGAAATTCCGTCCAAACAAAACTGTTCGAAAAGGGGCAAAAGTTTGCAAGTGACCCGTGGCAAAGGTTCGTAAATGCCTATCCGCGCACCTTTGCCCCAGTCTATTTCAAAGTAAAACTTTTCTTCCTTTCATTTTCTCTTTTGTGTACAATTCACGGATTACTGATATAAGAGTAAGTATTGAGTATTCGGTAATTCATGGAAGACTTCAACGAGGATCAAGAAAAGGAGTTGGTTCAATAGTGTTGATTTAGAAATCCTTGAGATTTCTACTTTGCTCTTACACTAAGGAAAACAACATTAAATGCCCATCTCAGAGTCTACTGAGATGACTAGGGAAGATTTTACCAAAGCTTTCATGAAAAGGAACAGATTATCTCCAAGGTCCCCACAAAAAGCGAGTGTGGTTCGGAGCATGGGATAACAGATTCCAACTCAACCAATACGATGACAATTTCCAACAAGAACTCCTTAAATACAAGTTTCCGTCACATAGAACATTTAACATGGACGAAACTGGGGTTCAAACGGTTCCCAATAAAATTCACAAGCTCATTGCTCCAACTGGAAAAAATGAGGTTGGCAAGTCTGTGTCCGCAGAACACGGAAAACTGTTGCTGTTGTCTTTGCTATGAGTGCCACTGGAAACTTTGCATCTCCATATTTTATATTTGCAGGGAACAGAGATAAGTTCGCAGTGCGAATCTTTGCCCCGCACAAGCAAAGGTTTGCAAACACATGTTTTTGAAAAATCAAAAATTTGGAATCTTAATGTATTTATTATAAATTCACATTTTTACCAGAGGTAGAGGAGATATTGAGCTACAACACAAGTCATTTTTGTGGGTGATTAAATTAACTCTAAGCCAGTGAAAAATCAGTGTCAAAAATGCAAACCTTTACCTCGGCTTACCCTAATTATTATGTATATATGACAACTGATAACCGGTCGTGCATCAGAGCTAGAAACCCACCCAGAGTCATACCCGAGAAGAGAATATTGAATGATAAAACAAGCAAAGTTTTTACTTGAAGGAATTCAGTATACGACGGCATTAAATGGTCTTTAACACTAGTTCCTTCCGCCATAAGGAGTGTGTTTGGATGTCCCACACATACGTTTGCGTGTGAGTGCGTGCGTCGCAGCACTAATGTAGGCGTCGCCTTAAGAGGACGTCCGCTTCGACGGGGATGCCGGACGTCGCGACGCTCAAACACTTTTGGAAAGACAAGTTCGACAGGGAAAGAAACACTTGTTATGTATAATCAGAGTCTGAATTGAAGAAATTGTAGCGGAGGAAATCTTTTGAAGCTTGTCTTTTCACATTGCAGTTCAGTACTTTATATAATTGTCAACAATTATGAGGGGGTCATTCAAATGGACCTCTTAATTTTTGTATTTAAAAAAAAATTAATTCTGATGTACTTTATACACTGTAGGTCCTATATATTGACCAATTATATACTCGTCTAAAATATTTTAATTTATTTTTATAATAATAAAGATTCCTAGAATGCCTTACTATAAAGATGTCATACATTCCACCAATATTGTTAGCACATCATTTGAAATAAATGGTTAATTGTGACAATTATTATTAACAATCACAAGTGGTGGAATTAATTTTACCTGGTTGGGAATAAACATAAGATGTAGAAGTGCAGGGAAAAAGCCACAACACGGGAATTCCCTTCGATTCTGCCCTTCAATTCGAACCCTGTGTACAGCATTGTAACGAGTGGACTGAAAAAAATTATACTCAGTTATACAAGAAATTATGTTTTTTGAAAAACACTTTTAGTTTTAGATTTCAAGAAGTTAGAGGGTGCTAATAATCTATTTGGCGCAGGTGTGGAAACAATAAGCCACGTGTTACGGGACTACGTTATATAGAGTGAAGAAAGAGTAATTTATTTCACTTATCTGAGAGAAATGAAGACTGAAGAGTTGGTACGGGAAGGGATAAGGAAACACTTGATTAACAGTTAAGGGGAGTGTGAAATAATGTGAAGAAATGTACGTAAAAAAAGATATTTCGAAAGTTCATAGAACACACGTTTAAGTCACCTAATGTCACCCGATGGATACAAGAAATGAGAAATATTTTCTTTAAATTAGATTGAAATATGACGTTGAATTTATTTTAATTTTTTAAAAATATTTTGAGTAATATTTTTGGTAATTAATATTTAATGTTAAATTATTAAATTATTTATAAATGAATTATATTTAATATCAATAATAATTTTATTTGCCCGAATCATCCTACACAGAGCACAAACATTGGGAGTCTTTGAATTAGTCTTGGTGAAGTTAAGCTTGGTGGAATATCCAAAACATGGTATCTTCGCCGCGCTTCTACCTGAGGGCACACTTCATTGACCCTGGGGCGACAGCTTCCGGTCATTTCCACTCTGCCTTTGTCTTACTCCGAGCCTCCTGATGGTGCTTGAGGTGGGGAAAATGGTTGCGGCGACGTCGGCTGTGGAGCCCAGTCATTTTGTTGATGGAAGCGGAAACAGCAGCACTACGTGGCGCGAGATAAACCTCTCCCTATCAGAAAGAATGTTTCTCAAGATAATATCCACTAAGTTGCTTTTGTAAACAAATTTTTAAGAAGTATTTGATTAATCATTAAGATAGAAAAGAATTTTTAACACACAACTATCTCTGTTAAGTATTGTAACATTAAATTTTTTCTTGCGATGGGACAAAGTTTCAGATGAATAAAGAAATAAATACATTTATTGTCAAAAAAGCAGTACAAACTGCGTTTGACCACGTGGAAGACAA